>JAUTBT010055482.1:0-79007 GCA_032361225.1 Lepetodrilus schrolli | reverse complement strand
TACTGTGTCTGAGTGGGGTATTCATGTTCTATCTGCAGCATGATATACCTCCAAGTGAGCTAGCACTATAAAAAAAAATAACTGGTGGAAATCCAGACTAGTACAAGCAGTACATATGCATGCAAGCCATGATGTGAGTGAAACAATCTTGATAGTGGCTTTAAACCCCAAATCAACCAACCAGTTATGTTTCATAAGCAGTTCATTCCTGTATGTTGTTTCAATTGTATGTCATTGCCATTGTACTGATATGGTGGTCAGAATTTGACAGAGGCCTATTACATAAAAATGCTATATCCTGTACATTAAAGGAACTCTTTATTATAACACATTTAAGATATTCTAGCAATCTGATTGGTCTAGAAATAATATGTTCCAGGATGAACCGCATTACGGTGTAGAGATACTGATCGTTACTGATTCTACTATGGCGGCCGCAAGTAGATTTCCACCTCTGATAAAATAATGAGGTTTTCGGTAATGAATTTCAAGAAATAGATCCTGAACTTGTGGAATTTACCATAAATAATGCGGACAAGTTGGATAAATATCATAATAGTTACAGTGAGAGCTGATCCAATGCAGGAACACGTAGATAGCCTATATCACAACATAGATTATAGTGAACAGATCACTATAATCTATGATTACAATAATAAGATGTAAACCGATTTCAATCTCTTGTCAATGGTGCGAATTCGTTGGCACTGAAACTCCTAAAATGTAGCAAGCTGCCAAGCAGGTCGGGTTCAAATTAAATTTGCCATTGTCGAATTTCAATAACACCCGCAAATTTCAAAACACTATATATTTATCTCCTAATTATTCAATTGTTTCCCCAAAAATAATATATGCACATTTTATTTCTGCATCCAAGAGCTAGTGAAAACTTCCAGTCTCATATCAGTGCACTGGACTTTAACATGTCAATGCTTTTTCTCAACTTATCCCAGCCCATGATAAATTGTCAATTTCACATGACAACTGTCACCAGCAGATTAAGAGATTCCACTTACTTTTTTCAATATAAACACAGGCTAATCTTTTAAAGACACTGTTTATATATCATTGCCCTCTCCAGCTGTGCTGTTTAATCTGTATCTTAATCTCTGGCGTGTGTGTGTGTGTGTGTTGTGTGTGTGTGTGTGTTGTGTTGTGTTGTGTTGTGTTGTGTTGTGTTGTGTTGTGTGTTGTTTGTGTATGTGTGTTTCTTTGATTGTGTTAAATCCACAGCTTGTTGCAAATAGTAATGAGCATGTCAGCTGTATGTGAACATCTTCATTCATTCAAACTTTGGGGGGCAATGACATCTACAATGATATAATCATAAGTGCATTAAGGATAATATTTCATGTGGGATTTCCAATGTTGGCAGATACAAGGTCAGTTAGGTTTGAACTCGACTCGAATCAACGTCACAAGAGTTTAGAGTGAGTGATTAAATCAGAACTCAATTTACTGAGATTCTTGGTATTACAGATTGATTAATTTCAATGATTCATACGGTTTTTCCCCATTTTTTTCTTAAATTGAGATATACAGCTTTTATTGAAACAAAACCTATACATGCATATACGTTAGTTGTGTTAAGTAACATAGTGATATATGTTTTTAAACATAACATCATTCTATTGACTAGATTAACATAAGTAATACAACTTCATTTCTACTAATGACATCTTAATTACAATGTTATTTTTAGTATAACACCTCATGTTATATAATGAAACCTGCTCTTTACAGCATCATTCTATTGACTAGATGTACTAGTGATGCTGCTTCCCTGTTACTACTATCTTTAATTTCATTTTATTATTAGCCTAAAAGACTGATTTTTATTCATTGAAAACTGCTCTTTTTGGTCACTTTGGTATATCTCAATTTGGATTTTTTTAATATTAAAAACTAGTGTAGTTCTAGGCCTACTGTCTATAAATCTCATGAATAATTAACTGTGAAGTTCTGAGTCAGAAGGTTGTCTTTGATGTGTAGATGTATTCTGCAGTTTGCATGCAAAACACACCTAAATTGTTATCAGTCATCCTTAATTTCCTCATTGGATTATAGCCTGTAGCCAGCAACTACTAGTGCTCAGGTGAAGTGAAATGTACTAGGCATTCAATGCTATGTATTTACCATGAATTGGGTCCACATTCTGCTGTCATCTGCTGTCCATTACATTTCATTAGATCTGCTACAGGACGTGGAGCTAACAAACCTTTTAAATGGTTGAGTGAAGTCCAAAGAAAATGGGTAATAATTGTTACATGCAAGAGTGATTGGGAACTTAATTGGGATTCAGAACTCGGTGGATTACGAACAAGAAAAACCCACAAATAATTAACAAGCTGTTTTATTTGTTAAGTGCCATCATTTATGTTGAATGTGTCCTGTTTGGGTTAGCAAAATCTATAGTAATTTTTGATTATATACTTTTTTGAAACATTTTTCACTTGCTGCATTACAAATGACAGGTCAACACAAAATTATAAGGCAGTGATGAATTTTCAAATTGTTGGTGAAATTTGTCTTCGTGAGAACCAATACCTAGAAATATATTTTAGGGTATGGAATAATATTAATATTATTCTTGATATTACTTGTATAAATATGCCAGATAATTTAAATATATTTCACCATGGTAAACTTTAAATCAAGAATATAATGTAATATAATTTCTTTGATCTTTTAATGAAAGTACCAGATTTCTTTACTTGTCCACACTTGGTCTGTGAAACCTGGTATACATTGCAATAAAAGTCTAAACGTGACAGGTCCAAACTCTAAAGGGGGGATCAGCTGGTATTAGAGTGCATGTCAAGATACAAGTTGTCTCCTGGAAACAATGTTATTAATGTAAAAGCATGCTTAGTTTGAAAAGACCGTGGATTAGAGGAGAGAACCGCCAAGGATTTGGTCATTTGCTTATCTGGTCACTCCATTGAGTAGCCACAATGACCAGCATGGGAACTAATGATACCCAAGTGGACGGTATTGACCATTGGACCAAAGGTGTTAGGTCAAGGTCATTGCATCATGGATCTGAGTTGATCATTGGTCATTGATTGTGGGTGGATATTGCACCTGTGAGATATGGTAGATAGATGAGCAGGCATTGGATACCTTCACAGGCATGACTTTATTATTATGGTATTTAACGAGATAACAAATTTATGGAATATAAAGTGTGGATTACAAAAGGTTATTACATTTATTGGATTACATGAATTCTGAAAATATTATTGATCTCTGCAGTTTCAACAATACCTTGAAATATGGCTATTTTGCCTTTAGAGATGTGGATGATTTCAAAATGTATTCTACCATTTCACTGATTACTTAGTTTCAAAATGTATCCATCATTATTACAAGAATTCTTAAGATATTATTTGAATGCAATTTCAACAATAACTTGAAAGTATTGATATATTGTCTCGTTAAAGCTTACAAGGTGTGGACATGTTTCTAGTGAATTCCACCTTTTAACTGAACATGTGTCTGATGTAGTTATAATTCAATTGGTCAGCAACTAGTACTACTCTGTCCAAGAAGGCAAAAGGATCAGTGGTCAAGACCTGTTGCTGAGTTGACAATGATACACAGGGACTTCATATGAAGCTGTCAGGAACTCCGCAGTGGTCTTCCTTGATAAAACAAAACCTTCTTTTATTAACTAGGTCTTGTATTAAATTGTTGTATAGTTGGACAGTATATGAATATTGGAAATGCATATGTATGTTTTAGTCCTCATAATATTTTTCTCAGATTTATATTGCTGTGGATTAATTCATATATTACTTTGAGTTTCACTATTAAAGCCAACCTTGGAGCATGACATGTATCAAGTCCAGTTTCAAGGATAGTCTTGTTAACTAGTTAATTCCCCATGATTGAGCTCCTGGTGTCAGTCCAGTGCTGTTTGACATGGAAGTGTGTGTGTATCATACCCATGTTTGACCACATGTTTTTACAGTGTCCTCCATTTTGTCCAGCGTGACACTGATTTTGACAGATGTATGCAAACCCATGTTGTCCACCTAAACTCCCGTTGTGACATCCACCCGAAGACACACAAGCATTACTGGTCACTTCAGCTTAGCATACGATCTCGACCAGTGCTAAGTTCAAGTCCCTGTGTGCTAATTCTACCTCGTGTCTGTCTCGCAGATTTGCCCATTATGAACTTAGGTGAGATACTTGTTAAAAATCTGCGACAAATATTGACATTGCTCCCATTTGTGTCAAATTCCAGTACTGTGCTGTAGTCTCATTTATGAATAGGAGCCCCGTGTTGCTTCTCTCCTGCTATGAAATGTAAATGTTGCACTGACGGAAGAACATTGTGATGTTCCTAGAGAGGCCTCTGTACGTGGAATACTCTTGTTTAGTTTTCCCATTATTAGCATCAGACAGATATATCATTTCCGTGTGTTAGAGCATCGACCATCTCCCTCCCACATGAAACAAACATAAAGAGTTGACATGAAACATGTGAAATATTATTGTAAATTTGTTTTTATCTGAATAATTAAGAGATTGTTGATTTTGTTAAATGTATGCAGAGTAACTGTCTATTGTTAAGGATTGCTGGATTAGAGTTGAGACACATAATTACTATCAACAATGTCACCAAATACAAATAATTAATGTTCACATTGTATTGTGAACAGATGTCTGTTTCCGTTATTGTTTAAACATTTGTAATTGGATATTGTACAATTGTACATCATTGGATGATGCAATATAAAAACCCTTTGAAACTACCTTATTTATTATATACATTCTATCATATAGATATTAGTTGAATGTAAAAAAAAAAAAGAAGAAATTTTGAACATTTATTAGAAACATAAATTTCAATGTTACCTGAACAGCAGACATTCCGAACAGGTAGATTAGCCACTCACAGGCCTTTGAAGACAGTCCCAAGTTTACTAGTTGTATCTCTCAAACTGTGAAATACCTGTGTATTCTTCTTCCTATCTACCCCATAGTGTATTGTTGTGTTGTCCTATCGTGTTTAATCATGTAGTATTGAAACTTACTTCTGATTCCCTAGGAATCCCTGATTCTGGACGTAGACAGCAAGAGATGCTGATATATTGTGTCTGTCCCCCAGTTTAACCCTCTCCATGCTGGAGGCAACTGGAAATGCCCTATAGAGGTGTGGCAGTGCCTAATCTAGCAGGGAGAGGGTTAATCCACTCCTATGCTATCCTGTACAAGATAGGAGATGCTGATGAACACCTGATGTTCTTCCATTTCTGGTATCACCTGTCACGGGTATAATTCCAAATTACATGTCGCTGTGTGTAATGACAGGGTAGAGAAATTGAAATGGAGTGTTAAACCTGCCAAAGATACATTAAATTCTTTATCACACTTTTTGCATACCATTTATATACCATTTAAAATTACAGGAATATATATAACTGGAAGTCATACTAATGGTTAATTAACCTCACTCATCCCTAATCCAACATGGACAGATCATGTGCAGTTATATAAGATTTACATCTATACCAAGTACACCTCTGTCAGTTCATCAGCTCTTCCAGTGTAATGGTTCTGTATTTGGGTGACATGTAGTTCTGATAGGGGCATCAACCTCCACCTTGCCTCTTTGATGTATATGAAACATGATCCTTCCATTCGCGATCTCGTCACATCCACAGTGACCTCTTGATGTGGACATTGTTCCCGGGTATAATATGTTGTCTTCCTGCAGTTTGATGTAATAGCATTGCCAACACAATGCACAGAACACCACGATTTCATCCCAACAAGATCTCAAACGAAAATAAGATACTTGTTCCCCCACCCCATCATCAGACCTGGAGGCTTCTTATTCACTGGTTTATTGGAAGTATTACACAGACATTAAATCCACTTAATACTTTTTAGCACCAAGTGAGCAGATGTATGTGAGTCTGGTTATAAAGTGTCGGAATAGATTATCTTTGGAGGAGTTTGAGATGAATAGATAAAAGATGCAGCACAATGTCCTGTGTGCACTCTCAATGCAAGGACATTAAATCGTACACGTTCCTCCTGTTGAAATTGCCGTTTATGTGCGAAAGATTCCCGCTGCGATTTTAATGTATGGTTGAGTAACCACCTGTAAGTGGTCTATTAATTGTATACATATACCATTTATCTTGTAGAGGGATGTCGTAAGCATACCCTAATCTATATCCTATCGTGCATTCATTATGGAAATCACATTTGTCAGGACATCACATTATATCCATCTCAAATGGTGTAAGAAAATTAGCACATAATACAAGAGGTTGGACATTTTCAAGACAGAATATGGTTGATATCCTTTCTATTATGTATGTTCATAAAATGAAAAATGGAAAAATCTTATTAAACTGTATAAACACTCTTGTGTAAAATGTTCTATTATTACTAATGGATTTAAATTTAGCAATTTATTAAAAGAAAATACATGTTGCACATCAACAAAACCTTGGTTATCAAAGCAAGTATGTCTTTCTTCTCGACATGTGAACAAATTGCTGTCTAGAAACCACCCAACCTGAGAATTGGAAATGGAGTAGCTCCTTTCTACACCTCCAGATAAGATCTGGATGTTGGGCTTTGTATGCCGGGCCAGTCTAATCGTAAGTTACCCAACAACGTTTAGCCACTCAATTATTTCTCATTGTTGAGAAGCTAACTGTCAGACTTGGAGAGGTCTGCTAACTTCTAGGACAGGTCTGATAAGATGCTCTTGAAATATGGATACATACCTCCACTAGGTGTGTGTACCTTGTATAGGATATGATACTTGTGAACTGTACCTTCTCGGAGATATGATACTTGACTCTGTGTGGTTGTATGTTGTAGTCATTGTACCTGTCGACAATTTACAATCTCTGACATGTATATACACATTGTTTGCCTGTGTTGTGATGTTTTGGCAATATTATTCCAAATTCCTGAAATAGTAAAAAAGTGTACATATGAATTATATTATTGGATTAACAGTTTTCACAGAATTCTAATAGTTTCAATACTAATTAGTATAATGTTTCTAATTGGTAAATTCCTGAAATAGTAATTTCTTTAATTATGGAAATGTATCATTACCAGAACAGTTTTCACAGAATCCAAAAAATATTCAAAACTAAATAGTATTATGTTCCTAAATGACAAGTATATCTTTTTCATCTCTTAATATGTAGTTTGTAAATGGTAGTTCTTCACCTATCTGATATAGTATATACAAGTGTTTATACTGATATAGTAAACAAGTGGTGTCTTGTACAAGCTAGACTGGCCTTTGCACCAATCCCTTTGCATATATTGCAATAAAGCATGGTCAAATCATAAACATACCTGGCAACCTGGTTCTTGTGCAATAGCTGTTCTTAACTGGTGTCAGAATTAAACTAACATTCCCTTTAATAAGTTCAATGATGTCTGGCACCAGAAACAGCTGAAAGGCAAAGTTGTTTATGGGATCCAAGTCTCGAGAAGCCTGTGCTACTCCTTCTCACTGCAGTCTCTGTGTTATTGAGTTAACTCAAATTATTTTCTAAATACACTGCAAATTGATGACACTAATACTGTTTACCAATAACGCCATGTTTATGTCATTGAGTGCACATCACATGTGTCTACAGTAGGTTATGTCATCTGCTTTTACGTATGTGTAATAGATGTGGCCACTTTTGTACATTTGATGTGAATTCAGCTTTCTTTGATACACTTTAATAGCTAGGAATCACTGATTTCTAAATTGTGATATACTAGATTTACTGAAGAATAAGTTTTGCTAGGAATGGAACACCAACAGTGATGGCTGAAATAATTTCTTTTCCTATACAGAGAACTATACTGTGGATTATACACCATGATCTGGGGCACAACAATAAAATCATAATGTGATGGTCGAAATACTCTATCAGCCGTGTTTAATAATCTGTTGACCACAAACATCTACAAAATTAAACTGTCATCCACATCTATCCATCGTACAATATCTCACAACGTTGAATCAGGGAATCATTCATACGTGCACAAGTATGTCCAGTGCCCCGTAGGGCTCAGATCGGCCCCCCCCTTCATTCATTGGTACCAGCCCCTATCATTTCCTGCATTGTCCCTTCAATGAAGGTCAAGTGGACCCATTACCCCAGGTGATGTCATAAGGGTCAGTTAGGCTTCTGAGTGTCTGGGTTATGAGGGTGATGGACCAGAGTGGTACATTAGCAGGTAAAGGGTGGGCCACCAGAAAGGAAGACCCAGTTTATGGGGTAAATATTGCTTTGAAGGTGGGAAGAGGTTTCCTAACGAGATTAATGGGGCATCAGGCCCATCAGCTGGTGGTCAGCTTTATGGATGACCTCAGACTTTGATGAATTCACGTGGATATGGTCATATCTCTGGCTTGACATGGTTAGACTATGTAGATGTATGAATGTTCACAAGCTTTAGATAAATGAATCCTCAGAAAGGTAGTGTTATGTAATCATTCCTGTTTGCTTGATGTAAATGTCTAACTTTAATGAAAGTTTCAGTTGGATGTGTTGAGATGGCGTGGGAAAATACTGTCGTACGTAATGGTTGACAATACTGTCTTGTTCAATGAACAAATTCTTGACAATTTTGAAATATGGTTATTGTCATAATAACAGTGAAAGTAGTAAGAGAAGATCCTTTGAACTCGCTCTTTCCCCTCTAAGCAATTAATGTCTTCTAATTGACATTATATTTAGGAGTTGTATAAGCATCATTTTGGTCTGAATATTTCAGTTTTCAAGTATGATTAAGAAAGACATTTTTGATGCTAGTCAGACTACCTCTGCTGACAGTTCTACAGCTTGTGAAGACCCGTCTTGACAATGTTCATGGATATGGACATTGGGACATGACTTAATGCAGGACTGAAAATTAACATTGTGTTCTTCCATAAAATAGCATTTGAAATGCTTACCTGATATGTAGTGGTGGTCAAGGTTATTTGAATTTCTTTTTAATAATTCAACCTTATTAATGGTTATGATGGAGACAGATCAGATGTGTCCTACATAGAAGTCATTTTGATTAAAGCAGCTTGTAAAAATATGTTGAGCAGATAATTACTTTTTTCATTTCTAAGATTTGTTCCCCAGACTCCCACTCTTCACCGTGGAGGTAGTTTGTGACTGGCAGGCTCCATACATCACAGAGTTGTGATGCCCCTGACATACCTGCTCTCTCACCAACTATTAAGTGTGAAAGGATATCGCGTTATGGCCCAAGTATCAAGATAAATGTTCATTAATAGGCAAAATTTCTATACATGATCAGCCACACATGCCTTGATTTATTACTTTGTCATAAATTTGTGGGTAAAAAGGACAGTGAAAGAGATTAATGTGTCCAGCTTGTGCATGCTTTTTCTTTCATTTACAATTTGATTTAATGCCATTATAGTGAAGTGTAAATGTTGGGGATGTGCATCTACTTAAAGGCACCTGAAGTTGGATTGAATGAGATTGGCATTATGCAGGGAACTATGCCCATATTGTACTGTGTCACACATTTAAACAGTACAATGTCAGGTGCACATGTTATAATCCTGGCTTTGCGTTTCCCTATAGCCGTAGGTTATTCACAGCCTGGTGGTAATAATATTCATATGTCATCCATCAATGCTGTCATGGAAGGAATGCTGTTTATGTAATATACCCCAAAGTCCTGAGGTATGGAGTATGTTTGTGAGATGTTTTATTCAAGGAGAGTGTGCATGTTTAGCTGCTTTGTATGGTTCTGCTCCAGAGGCCATTGAAAAAGAATATGTTTGGTGATGAAATTAAGTTGGTGCTTTAGGCTGAAGGCTAATTGATTGGTGCTTTAGGTTGTGGTTTAGAGATTGCTAACAGTCAGCAAACTAAATACATCCTGTAAATCATAAAATATTGCCAACGACATTAAATTTTAACAAATTTGATAATCACAATACATATGGGAATGAAAGGCCCACACACGGACAGTAATTCCTAGGTATTATTAAAAATATATTGACTAATTAAATTTTAATGTTAATTTGTTATGTTCATTAAATGTTCATACTTTTTTTAAATTGTACATGTATTACATACATTATTCACGAACTGTCTCATTGATATACATAATTCAAAGCACAAATTGCCATACAGTATTTAAGAACATAGAAATTACATGTGGAAACTTGTATAGATGCTAAATACTACCTCTATGATTGCAGTTTGTATTAATTGTGCAATATTAAATCAAGCGATGTGTCTGTGTGTGTGGATGATGACCACAAATGCCACCAACTGGACTATTACATGAGAACCAACAGAGGTGTGTTCAAGACAGTACCACATCTTGAACTTGGCGCTCAAGCATCAAACTGAGAGTCAGTTGAACAGGGAACCATTCAATTACTCGGCAGCTGGCACCTTGAACACATCCCTGTGCTTGGCCATTGTATCACACTCCTATCTGTAGTACAAGAAATATATATGTCACTATTATGTTGTCCAGATTCAGCTGTTTGATAGCCACGTATTTATACTAAGCTATGCTACCATGATTAAAATTAAACAGTGTTTTCAATTGTTACATATGGAATTAATTAAGTTTGGTGAGATAACAAGAACATATCAATTCATATCAGAATGGCAGGCTTCGGATGTAGATCTCTAGTTGACAGAGTCATTGGGTGCACTCGCAGAATTGTCATCCTTTTCAAAACATCATTATTTCAATTAGATGAGTGAGGATAAAATAGCTTGGGCCACTCGAAGATGATTATCTAAATTATAAACTGTTTAAGGGTCATCCATCAAATGGACTCATTCTCTGGTGTGACATTCATAGAGTTTACCCCAACTTTGTTACACATTTGTAAGTGTCACAATGTCACTCTGGCTATGAAAGATTTCAGTAGTCATGACAACGCAACATTTTTCAGGATTAGATTCAGATTGAAAGATTATTCAGTGAAAGCAAACATTCTGTTTTCTGTATTTCTTCATGCAACACACTGAAGTACCATGTTATAGCAATATATTATATACTTCTTGTGTGTTTTGTAGTAATTCAGAAATAGATAACGAGGTGGTTATTTCTAAATTGTTGTGAATCGTTGAAAGGACCTTGCACCTGCTATGTACATACAATGACTGCACATCAATGGAGTCCTGGTGGCTTGAATCACTTATCCTGGAAGGGTTTTCCGAGTATGTTTCTGAAATCTTCCTGAAGGCATGCAATCTATTAACAGGGTCATCAGTTTGTCTAGTATTGTGTTGGACGTCATTGGGACTGCTCTATCGATTGTCACCAAAAAGATTATCACCATCAAAAGCCTTTTCAGAAATGTGATGATTTCAAATCCAAATACCTCAATGTTTGTCCCTCCCTCCACAATGTTTGCAAACAGAGCAAGGTTTCCGCTAGTATTTATTTTCCAATTTTATTTGCTTACCAGTGAAAGGGGTTGTACGGCCATTTGTCAAGCAGTGGGAAAGTTTGTTTGATCAAGCACTGAGGCCTGGAAGGAACAAGTCAATGGATACGGTTAACTTTGCTTTTGGCTTTTGTGACCCAGGAATATTGGATTGGTATGTGATAATCTTCGCTGAATGGTGTTAGGTTTTTGTACACGGGTAAGCTCAACCAAAGGCATGTGTGTGAATGGTCAGGCAGCTTGATTTCAGGGGTGTAACAAGCTATATGATAACACTCCACCACGTTGTTGGTAATACCCGATGCCTTTGTCGGAGGCATGAATTTGTTGTTTTTCGACAAATAGATCAAATTATTTTTTAATTTACTTAAGACCCCAGGGATGTGTTCGGGACTGGCTTAGCCGAGTTGTTCTGACATCCATTTGTGTGTTCGGCGCCATCGTGTTATGACAACGTGGGATGTCCTCCTGTATGGGTAGCTTCTGTGTTCCATTAGGATGTTCTGCTGTATATGGCTGGCTGGCTTTGTCATGTCCCGAATCAGATAACATTCAATAATTCCAATATGTGAAAGTAGTATTTGGATAGGTACACATAGGACTATATTGCAATAAGGGACAGACAGATATACAACAATAAAGGAAAGACATGAAGGTTATCATCTTAGAACTTCATGCTTTCACAACTTTTCTCTGCTGAAATATTAAGAATTGTGGCACCTCCACCTCCTGTTCAGAAAGAAGGTTAAGATGAAAATATGGTATGAAGTAATAAGGTATTTATTATTTATTGAATAAAATATTTAAGCCATATTGTTTGGCCACTGTTCCCATTTCAGTCAGACTATCTTCAAACGATTTAATTTAAATCTTAACAGTTTCCTTAATTGTCTTTGCCTTTCTCATCACAGGAGACTGTCTATGAAGCCCACCCTCTTAGGTCTATTCAGTCCTGGCTCCTAACAACGGGAAATTTGCAATTGTTCGATTGATTGGGGACCAAAGGGCCATCATTGGCTCTTCAATGAGGTCAATTTGGATGCTGGTGAAATGGGAGACTTTAACCCTTGCTCTCCAAACATTTATGAAATCTAAGTCTGTTCCTTAATTCATAGCTACTCACTTACAATGATACTAAGAGAATGTGTTCTATTATTAGTTGCTAACAGACTGAATTTTTACATTTATTTTGCATTTATGTAGAAGTTAGTTGCATGCATTCATTTCTACTGCATAAGGGGTTAACACTGTCACATGTCACAAACATGGCCGCTCATTGTTAGAAACTGTCATTAAAATCATTTGATAGTTTGGAAAACTCTTAAGTGTGTTTACTTAATGCTAGGCTCACATATGCGTCCCAGAAATCAGAAATGCTTGCTGAAGGCAATGTAAATGAATTTTTGGCATGTTTTAATTATAAAGGATAAAATATCATTTGCTGCATGCAGTGGCCAATTAGGGGTTATAAGCCACATTTGACATCAATGTCAACGTTGCCCGTTAAAGTTTGATTGCATAAGATCATTTTTTAAATAGTTTTTTAATGCTATAATATATGTATATATATATATAATATTCTCTGTAGCTGCCCCACAAATAAAGAAAAGAAAAGGACAAAGAAAATATTTATTCCTTGCATGTAGTAGCATCTACAAGTCTATAGTTATATTGAAAGAAGGCAAGAAGTACATGTACTCTGATGATTCTGAGAGGAATACACTATAGGTAATGAGGCATATTTCAGCATGTTAATTAATTGCTTACTGAGACCCAAAAGATTTAGTTAGATTCAATATGCATATATCTCCGAATATTGGGATTGAGTTTTTGTATCATCTTAATAATTATATTAGCAATATTTTATTTGGGGACGAACTGTGTTTTGTTATGTACTGTATCAATGGACACACAAATATTTATTATGTATCTTACTATGATTATTATTCTTCAGGTAGTCACCTGCAATATGCTGACCTCTATCCAATATTGTATTCACAGGTAGAAAAGTAGCTTACATTGGTATTAAGATAATTTGGCTAATCTACAATAATCTAATTAGCTATCATCATGTGTGTTTTCCTGCATCAAGCCACCAAATACCACAAAGTCACTGTTTTGACAGTTAACTCTCCCCGCTGGATATGGCATCTGTGGTAGCCTCCAGCATGAAGAGGGTTAAATTAGCTGTTAATGTTGATCACGAGGGATGCCCTTTTGATCTGAGATTGTAGGCTGTATACGGGTACTACCACCACAAACTTAGAGGCATCTTCCGCCCCATCACCTTGCAGCAATACCGACCCCCTTGCAGCTTTGTGATCCTCAAGGGGCTGGGTCAGAGGTCACCGAGCCGTGGTTCGGGAGTTGTATCTTCCTCTCACCTGTAACGAGCAGCAGGCAGCCAGGTGTACATGTCTCCACGGTCAGTAGCGATTCCTGCGGTCAGCGCGCGGATGTATTGTCGCCCGGACTAGCGTGACTACAAGACGTGAACACGACTCGCTAGCGGAACACTCGTGTTGTCCCTGTGAAGTATCGGAGAGGTACGAGAGACTCGCGCGGACAGAGGTGTGTGTGATAGATAGTCTCACTGAGTTCTAGATGTTATCCTGATTTAATATCCGAGAGGGACATCTGTTTTAGCTGGTAGTCACACGGGCAGGTTACAGTGTTCTCATGGAAAGGTGTGTTGTGTATGTCCTAGTCAGGTAGGGTGTAGAGGGAGGGTTTTATTGGTTGTGTATGATTGCTAGGGTTTGGTTGTATGTGTGAACAGGGCTGAATAGAACACACCATATAGTCACTACTCTATGGAGATTCCTCTCCTGATTATATGACATCAATGAATATAGCTGTGTAACATTCCTACGTGAACAATGATCTAACATGTGGCTGTTCTATGAGAGGGCTTGTACTGTGTATACAAGTATTAAATACTTATATCTGGAGATCTCATAGTGGTGAGAAGTAATGATGTGTCAATTGAATTTACAAATTCTGATGTCATTAAATTTTGTTATTGGAATGAACACACAACAAACATTTGTTAAATATGCAGCTATACAAATTTGCTAACCCAAGTGTGAATAATTAAAGTTTACAGAAGATATGTATATTCTGTTCAGTAACATAATTTACATACTGGTAATGTAAATAAATTGTTTGTGATATGGATGCAATACACCTGACACATGTTACTAATTTCTCGTTACAGGTGAGAATCTTGTTATCATATTGATGTCCTTGGCTCAGTGGACTGGGTTTGACTTTGTACGGATCACATCCATTTCATACCAACTTGACATTGACATTGGATTTTACCTGTATTTGCATTTGGAATCCAGGTGAGTGACTTGAATTCAGTTTTCTTAACACATTGGTTAAAGTGCTGAGATGGCAATCCAGGATTAAACAGTGCGTAACACATGGTTATAGGTTATAGAAAACAGACAAAAACTATATTATAGTTGATATTGATATTATTGCATTGTAATGTAACAATAAATTACAAAGGTCGTTACGCTTTTCAGATAGTTGGCCATTTATTTGAGGTTACCAGAGTTACTTACGCTGATTGATGTTACCACACATCAGTTACTGTCAATTATGTCATTGAGCTAATAAAAAGTTTATTAGTTGGGAAAAGTCTGAGTTGGAAAATGTTGATGGTAGCATTACTATTGAAGGTAACCAGAAATAGAAGGTGAATGAGATACAAGTCCGTCTTTATGGACAATTTCAATGGAAGGTGAATGAGATACAAGTCCAAGTCCGTCTTTATGGACAATTTCAATGGAAGGTATTACATTTCAGAGTAGATCTGTATGTTTATCCAATGAGGGCAACAAAGATACCAAAATGTGACCACATAAAAGTTAATTTGTTCATCGGAAGCAATGAAGATAATGTGACCTTTGTGACTTGTGACATGTCGTCAGTGTTTGAGCACAGTATCCATCAATGTGTTATACCATGGGGCCAGTAGAACAAAGCAATATTAGCCTGAAATTGTCCTATGTCCAAAATGCAATAAGCTTTAGTGCACAAAGTTAAAGCTGATAGATTGAAGTTAACACATTTTATCATATAGTTAATGCAAGAGGAGACAGTCTCTCATCGTCGACATGCTTGGAAAGTAGGCGAGGTGCGAAGTACTGAGGTTATTATCTGAGCCTGGCGACGATGAGAGAGCAGGCTCTGAGGGTATTAACTGTTTTAAATCATGGCTTCAAAATCAAGGTCTATAATGCTACTTTTGTGCCAGAAATTGTTACAAATGTGTGGAACTATTTTGTCAATTTACGCAATCTGAGAGATCATGTTGGAAAGCTAGATATCACTTGAACACTGATACAGCAGACTGCATGTTTTTTTCGATGCATGTGCCAATAGTAAAGCTTGCATTCAAAACAATTACACAATATCACATTTTGTCTGTGCCTGTATGGATATTAACCCTTGCATTCTCACGTTTTGTTCGTGTATATGTCGTCTCGGCACTTGCATTCAGAACAAATTACACTAGCCATCACAAACTTCATTAAGGGGTGTTTATACCTCATGTTACAGGAACTATTAAGGGGAATATACTAGTATCGAGAAACATGATGCAGTGTTTCTTTAATTGATAGTGAAACCAATATTCATATGAATCTGTCATGTATATTTTATATTAGATATATGAGCCCTGTAAATGTGTTTGAAGATAACAGTAAATAGTATAGCCTCCCAGAGTGCATGCATATTTATTTTACATCAAAACAAACTGCACCAGTTATCATTGTCGTCACTATAATCAACAATTACGACAAGTAATGTGAAATACAGAAGGAAGAATTCAAACTTCCGATTCAAAATAATCATTCTGATTGTTCAGTGCAAAAAACATTCATGATTTATTGTTAGTATTCTTAGCGCAGTCGGTAGCATACATGGATTCATTCTATGTCGTAGGCCCATATATTTTCAAAATATCTCAAGTGAAAGTAGTCCCAAATTGTTCCACTATCACTGGGCTTTATATGCCCTCAGCCGTGCTTTATATGCTGTATAATTCTCCAAAATATCATTATCAAGACTTTATATGGATTTGGGGGCATATAAAGTCTGGCTGGCAAATAGCAAGCCATTATTTTAATAATACAAATATACTTTAGAATTATTAATTATAAGTGTAATGAAAGTTATAAACTCCCTGGGGAATATGAAACCAACTGGTATGGAGATTCATCCTGGGTGGTTATTTACAATTGGGGTGAATAGAAGAGTATAAAGTTTTATCACATTATAGACTAGAATTCAATGGATTGAACTAGGTTCAAAGCTAGACACACCAGTTTGTATAAGGCAGTTAAGGTACCTGTTCATAACTACAAGAAATAAATGTGTTACCTATGATGATCTAAGATTAAGCTAGTTTCCGGCAAGAGCATCTAGTCGAGGCTAGACACTGAGATTAGTATTTTTATCCAGAGATATCCCAGAGAAGAGATGAACTCATTCTGAAAGAGATATCTTCAATAGATTGCTATGCATACAAGAGTTCATCACTAGTGAGGGGAGGTGTTTCATTGAGTTTATTGGACAGGTTAGATGTCCAGACATAAACTATCAATCAGTGGACAAACTATCGGCCATCAGAGTCCTGTGATCACTACATGATCAGTGATGGCCTTTGTATGCACCATCAGACTACCAGACCATCAGATGCAGTATACCGGTGGCAGATCTTATCAAAGACTGTCACCGTGACGACTAAAGAGAAAACTAGGTACATGTATTTCCAATTGTGCTCAGCTATGTTTCATTTTTGCTACAAATTTTACCACATAATTGATCATGCTTTTTGTCTAAAATATTTAACTGATTTCTTTGTCAGAGAGGTTTTCTGGTCAACTGATTTTAGAGATCTTGTGATGTCTTGCTTTGATTGGGAGGAGAACCCATTAACAACTGTTTTACATACTGTTGATCCATACTGAGTCTTTACTGGTGCAGATTAACCAACAGCTATGTATACAGATGGTTTGCCCCAAGCTTTTATTCATATGAAAATATTCTCCATTGCACAGATGATACTTGGCTCATGGGAAAGATTACATCATTGAACTTTCAATTGTACATTCTGCTCATTAACCACTGCACTATCCAACCCTTCTCTTTATTCCATAAATATCAAATTATTTAAGATAAAGATTGTAATTGGTTATGTAACATGACTCAATCTCATTACATATTGGCTGGATTAAGTCTTAACTAATTTGTTAATTATGTCCAGCAATAACCATTCATTGGATTAAATATTCCCTAATTTACTGGATTCATTAATGCTGTAGTCTCCCCAAGGGTGAGTTTTTCCCAGTACTAGTCTCCTGATGGCTAATAACATTAGTCACAATCATTAAGGTGACAGCCTGGAAGGGGTACATCACCTATATCAAGCATAGTTAATTAGTTGTTTGACGAATGTGACTTGAGCAGGGTAATTTGAAATTGCAATTAGTCGTAGGAAAAATTGACCATGGGAGGAGTTGTGAGAATTAAGATAAGAGGGATCGCCAATTAGAGATTGGTGGAATGGACACCAGAGAGCCTCTTTACTCATACATGAACCTAACTCAGCCTTTAACTAGTTGCTAGGAAATCAATATAATACTTTATTGGTTCTGTCTTACACTTCACTTATCTCCTTAGGAATTTCATATTATTTTATTAGGAATTTCATATTATTTTATTAGGAATTTCATATTCATTCGACAACTGTTACAAACTTGTCCTTTTGTGGTGTTTACAGTCAGAATTCAATTTATTTGATGTATTTGATTGGTTAGACATCATGCTCAGTAGAGCAGACCCAATGAAATTAATGTGAGCTCATTTCAATATAGTTAGTCTCTACCACCCATCAGACCAACATTATTGAGTGCTTAGCTCTCGCTGAACCATGCAACTATGAGTCTTTGCAATTACTGGATTATGAAAGATGTAAATACAAATTGTAAATACTGCATGTTGAGTTACAAATCTTCATCACAAGACACAACATATGGATTATGTACAGGTGTATGGTTGAAAGATTCCCATTACAGCATTATGCACCAAATCACTCGGATGCTTCAAAGTGCTAATACATGTATATGATTTTTTGAAGACATATTGGTCAACAGTTTGGATACTCCCTGGTGTTATACTTCAAATCTACAATTTCTTTTATAATATTCTTCAACTGCTCCTCGTTTTCAAATATTTCTATGTTAAGATATATTTTAACTATCAATTGTCAATGTTCACCAACGGCAGTTGATGTTGTTTTTTTGTTGTTGGAATGATGTACTTTTTGTTATTGAATTACTAATAATCTGTTACGTGAAACTGGTAAGCATCATTTACCTGATTATTATAACTCAAAACTGATAATCATATTCTTGAATTTCACTGTGCAGATAGAAACCCAATAATAATCTTTTGCAATAAAATAAAATTCACCAAAAAATTTTCAAACCTCCAATTTCAAGATTCACCAATGTGATGGGAAATATAGTGATGACATATTTCATTTTCATTAATTCATGAAATAATCTTTTGAATGTTATGTTTGGTTTGGCATGTCTTGCCTGGCAATCTCAGATACAGCAGATGTATTTGTCATAGGCTTGAATAATCAGTACAAAGAAATACCTTTTAGAGAAAATATGTCACCTAGTAACATCTGTATTTTCAATGGACCATTTCAAAATTTAATAATAGGGTAATAATGTGTCGGTTATAGTGTGCTAAATCCATGTTCAGCAGCATGCATGCTCATAGCACTGCATTCTGTCAAAATATCAATGGTAAGAGGTTGTAAAGACTTGCTTTCCAATGATCTATGACTTGTTCTTGTCTGTAAATGAAAATCTATAAGAAGTGTATCTGGTAGAGCATTAGAGGCCCATTCTCATGAGCTATGATAAGGCCATAGTTATTTGATTCCCTGATTTACAGATTTTTCAGTGATAATTTTGGCATGGGTGATAGAAAATAAAAATAAATATAATTTGATATTTTGTCCAGTCAGTTGGGTCCAAGATAAATATAATAACAATTGGAAATTATGAATGGTCGGTTTACAGAAAATAAATATAATTGATGTCAATAATTGTTATAGACACCAGTACACAAAACTTGTTGAACTTTAAATGCACAATTATTTTCAAAGTACTGTTTGTCAATACCAGTAATTGTTATAAATTAGACTTTTGTTATACTTATTTACCAGTAACAAATCAAATTGGCATCGACTTTGTGCCAACCATTGCCTGCAGGTCTTTGGTCATGCTCACTGATGGTCTATATGACTCGTTCCTTCACTTTCTATTACTATAATTTTCCAAGACTAGTACACTGTTGGCGGAATATAATAAAAATAATTATATTTATTTTCCAAAGTGGAAAAATATTGGGTCGGCAGATCCGTAAACCAGGGAATCGAATAACTATGGCCTAAGTAAGAATACAAGGTATGCAAAGAGAACATACCAGAAATGTCATACAAAAATCAGTAGACATAATCATTTATATTAAAGTTTAATATTGTGAATTATTTTCATTGTAGTGGGCTGTTCATTCGTCTGTCACACAGTTGTAACAGTGATATAGGATGTTTATGTTTTTAGTGCAATAAATTAAAGGGAAATTGCCCATTATGTAAACAGCACAAACATGTGCAGTTAATTTAAATACCATATATCCTTTATTAGATATTTGCCATGCACAATCTTTTCTCGACATATACACAAACTTGCTATCCTGACAATTGTTTATTTAAATGAAGAGGTGGGATGCTGTTTCCTACAAAGATTGGAGTTTCAGTTCCAGGTTCACACATGGGAAAAACTGCTACAGGAACACTGTCGCATAAACAAATGAAATTGATTATTTTGTTAAGGATTATTTATAAGATTTGTAATATGCTGCACTGTGCACATGCAGGCTTTTGTAACACTTTGTTTATGGCAAGTGCAGACAATTGTTTTAACTTTGAATACCAATGTCATGTATGAATGGGAACCCTGTAGATCTGCTAAGTGGAAATCTTGGGTGAATTTTTACAGATTGTTCCAGGAAGTTTATGCAGTTCAGTTTTACCTTGAGCTATTGTATGAATATTCGTATTTATTCCTATAAATGAGATTGCACTGGTTAGTATTGTCAAATCGGTTTACACTTCTGCTCACTGGAGTCAAGTCCCAAGGCAAAATGTACAAGATCAGACTGTTTGAGTGGCGTTCAAGAAGATACAGTACCATTGCAATATTTATTTCAGTAACCTTTTAACATATCGATGAAGGTCATTGAAATTCATCAAGGGCTCAAACAAGTAATGAAAACGATATCGAACATCCATGTTTAATTAGGACGGAACCGGAATCCCGACTGACATGATTAATCCCTGTGTAACCAGCTGCTGAAACGGGCAGCCATCTTGACTGGTTCCCATCTGTCTCGGCTCCCAGGTAGACATTGTTCCGGTCTATCATCCAGGACACCTACCAGCCAGTGCCTCTGATTGCTGGTCCTGATCTCACTGGCATGTATGGATTCTGCAGCACTCTTCAGAACCCCCCTGTACCTTAGATGGGCAGCCATTAGACTAAGTGGACAGATCTAATAACAGGTGGACAATGACGTCCCTCTTGAGTGGATCACAGCCAGAGGGTGCTAGTGCCAGTCCAGGTGTCACCACTGAACGTATCGGGTCCTGCTAACCCTCATACTTTAACTCGCGTAGAATTGAGGGATCTGGATGTCAAAAACCTCTCTTATGATTCTGTGCTTGAGTTTCTGAATCGCTCAAGCTGGTTGTCAGTCACTAGTTGTATTCCTCCTCTTTGATCTCTGAATATTTTTTCTGTCTGTGGTGTATATTTTTTGTGTCTGTGGTGTATATTTTTAAACCTTAATTTGAGGAATGTCTTCAGATGAAAATTCTTTAAACTATCAACTGTTTTATTGAGTAATAGCGTCTTGAAGATTTCGTTCTGCAAACTTAAATATTTACAAGTTCTCAACTATTGTGTAATGGGAATTGTTCAATTTCAATCAATCTCCTTTTCTGTTTGACAACTTTGTAGCAGATTGTATCAGACTATCCCTGTCCTTGTTCGATATTCTTAATCACAATAATTATCCCAGAATATCTTTCTTAAATGCAAAACTGTTTAATTTCGCCCACAGCTGTTCTTGTTTGAGAGGCCATAATGAAGTCAGGAACACAAACATTTACAATTTTTGTCATGCTTTTCCTAAAGTCAGTTCCCAAATTTAACTCCCTTTATTGTATAAACACAACCCCCGAGGGCTGTTCCGCCCCTTCAGTGTCGCGGTACCCCCAGTCTGAACAAGTCGGGCTCCAAGACTCGGCACGTTGAAGCTCCCGGCAGACTCACCCTGTACTCAGTCGGTAGCCAGTAATCCCTGCCTACTATAATGAATAGTTTGTCCACTGACATTATTGCAACAGTCTTCATTGAGTGAGCCTGCTAACTAAAGTCCCTTGTCCACCCTCTGAACCATTAATAGTACATAATAACGGGGTGTGACGGCCACAGGACCATGAGCAACCACATGGTGTTTCTCCTGGACAGTTCACCACGTCTCAGAGCACACTGCCGACCACCACCAGGGGAGATAAGTAAATGTATATACATACAGCAGCTTCTGCTTTTACATCGTGGTGCTCGAGGCTGAAAACATAACTGAAATATTTCATGAGGTTCTCACATGCATGTATGAACATCCTGTTCATGTCATAGGGGACTAACTTAAATTATAGATATCATGTCAGTAAAACAAGAAATTGTGAATATCTTTATTAACCCTCTCCATGATGAAGACAACTGGAGATGCCCTAAAGAGCGGTGACTGCCTAATCCAGCATGGAGAGGGTTAAATATATGTCCTAATGATAATATCAATAATCTCCAGCCTTTACCACTTTTAAACCTTTAGCAATCTCCAAACTTCAGCAATTTCCAATTCAAACTTCCGCAATCTCCAACCTTCACCTGTCCACCTGAGTTTGTCATCTACATACTTGAACTTAGCCAGTGATAAGTCTAGTCTGGTGACTATCTCTGCTGTATCTAACTGGTAATTCTATTTACTGGCCGTTTCAACAGAGACCATATGTATACGCTCTCAATCAGAACCATGTGGTCAACTCTTACAGAGTTAAGAAAGGGATTAGCTTATCCTAATCCCAGCTATATATACATGATATACAAGCCAAATACTTTGTTTACATTTTGACCTGAAACTGTCATCCTTGTTTGCCCGAGTACAAAATAGAGGGTTCATAAATGTTGAACTTATTGGAAATTTGAGCAATATGTATCAAATTTATTGAACCTATTTTATTATCTTATCTTGATTAAACTCCGCTGACTCATGTGGCATAAAGCATTGCATTGTAGAGTATGACAAACTACTGTTTGTTAACTGTCAGACTAATAACCCGGCATAGAGCCAACCATGTTAACGTGACTGAAAATGTTATTAGTGAAATTATTTGATGCCGTATCAGTCAGATGGTCAATGTGATTATTATTAAAATCCAAAGGCTTAAAGTTTATGTGTATATTATTTTCCATTCTGTGACCTTTTCATTAATATTAGTGGTTGATATGACCAAATCTATCTTGGAATGTACATACAAATATTGAGCATTTCATGCGTTGAAATCGGCTAAGAGCTTGCTTTATTCAATATTCAATGCTACAATATTCACCATTAAGTCACTAATTTCATTTCCCATACTGCTTTGAAGATTGGTGTGTAAAAGTAATCCCCTAATTCATAAACATTTTACCCTACTGGTTTTTCCTGCTACTAACGGCATATCTATGGTGTGATCACGACATTTGTTCAACTTTCTCTACTGGTTCTAGGTCCTACTAAATGCGTATGTATTATATGTGCATGCTAAGTAGACAGTATTTGTTCCAGTCAGTAAACAGAGTCCACCCCTGCCCTCCCCACAGACACTGAAAGTGATGTATAATCAGATCTCCTCTGATATACGACCAAGTATTGAACGGTTGCCTTGTCTGATATTGATACGTTGATGTATAGATTCCCTTAGACTTAAGCTTGTACCTACAACGCTACACCTCCACGGTCATTTGCAGGACTAATACAGTCTATAGTGTTTGCTGATATATGCCCACTTTATCATGCACACTTGATTAAACAAATGTGTCTGTAATGGTTTTCTGTTGAATGGGTCAAAAGCTAGCTTGTAATAGGGTATCTGTGGCTCATATTGAGACGGAAAAAGTGACAAAGTAGCCTTTTACTCTCTACTTTACTATTCAGCATGTTCTTCTTTCGGGGACGGGTCAGTCAATACTGTTTTATTGGCGACGTCTCCGACTTCAATTTGCCATGAAGATCCATTATCCTGAAACTGAAAGTACATCACGACTTAAAGAAATTATAATGAGCTAGAAAGCATTTAAAGTGAAAATGTATTAACTCTTGATGTTAAATCAGGATGGCTGTCTGATGTTGTTAAAGTATACAGTTACATCATTTACCAATAGGTCAGGTTTTCCTGTTTACTCTTTCGTGGTGTTTTTGTGGAGGCCATCTTGAATTGAAAGGTAAATAGGAACTGTCAATGAAGTCTTTTCTTACTAAAGTTAGCCTCATTACAGGAAGTGAAAGGATAAACCTCTGCAAACAATTCTGCGCCTTGAAAAAAGTTCATAGGGTGAGACAAAGGTGGCTATACAGTCAGGTCTACCTGCTTCATGCATTTAGGGATCTGTCACACTGATACTATCTATTCTCTGCTGGTGTATCAACCAGCAGTTCTTTCTGTGAAGTAATGTGGTGGAAAGAAAGAAATATTAATATAACAATACTTGTGAATATTGTGAATGGCATGTTCAGAATGTATCCTGCTTCTAAATTGAAAAACATTGACAAACAAGTTTGTGAATAAGAAATATGGCATAATTTCTTTCTGGAATTTTATATTTTTATATAGGTATTTTAAAAATCTAAATATAGCAATATGGTTCGTAATATTAGGTAATTAATTATAAATATTTATAATTATTTACATTGGCATCGTGGCATGACCATCTCACTTTCTGTCGCCTTCACCACAAGAAGCCCATCATGAAGATTTCTTTGCTTCGTGGCAACATTTACTCGTCGCCTATGGGTGAAATATTCCCACTGCGATGTAAAGTATTAATTCATTCAATCCAACATTTACAATACTAATTCTGAAATCCAAGGAACTTGTCTTGTTCCGTTTGTGAAGCTAAGTTTGTTTGTTCTTCACTTACCTTGAAGATGAGAGCTGCCAGATACCAGCCAAATGAGGGGGTCCAGCAAGGTGGTATAGTTGTTTTAAATACAAACTTCACCAATTTTGCTGGCAGTGTTTACATTTTTCGACTGATAATAGTATTTTGTTTTAATTGTTTGCGTTCCTCCCTGTCAAACTAAATGACATTGGTTTTGTATGTTCCAAGCACCCATGGTCTTGCTAGTCGTATGTTCTCATGTTCCCACATAAATGCTAGTTGTAATTTGAATGAGAAGTATGCTTAGTCTAGACTGCGAGGCAATGCAAAAATAATTGGTAATTTTTCACACCCGTTTGATGGTCTCTGATATCAATGAACATGCTTTTTATTTTTGAAGCCAAAAGGTCAAATACCTTAAGGATATCCATCTGTAAAGTTGAGAGAGAAAAAAGCCTCCTTCCTGTGTGAAAGGTAGCACCTATTTTTGTAGTCACTGACAATTTTGTCAGATGTTTGTCTTTAGCTTAGACTGAAGTCCTGCTGCTTGGTTTCAAGGGATCGTAATTTCGTCTCTTGTTTGCTGGACGGCAGGAACCCGGTGTTCTGCACACCCCTACCGGTCATTTTGTCCAACACATGCATGTCAATAATTAAACACTTTGTTCATTACAGACACACCTTTGCTGGACAAGGGCTTATGTTAATACCACCCGTCTCCAGTCGCCAGATGTGTAGCAAATTGCTCACATTTCACATTCATATACTTCACATCCACCCTTTTAATTGGCATTTTATACCCTGTTATTTTTCACGATTTCTTTGCACTCTGTTAAAGGGGAATTACTGGAACATTTATTCATCTGTATTTTCAATTTGTTATTGTTCAGAATAATGCAATTTGGTTGACGTATCTTGTAGAAATGAATTTTTTGGAATTGTTGACATGATGGTGACTGGTCTTAATTTTATTATTAGTTCTCATGTCTACTGAATGAGTCTGAATTTCTCACACACATTTATAATATTAAATACAAAATTAAGCCAGAACTCAGTGACAATTACCATGATAATACAGTAAAATCACATCAAGAGTAGTTGTTAATTGTGGCACTTGTAATTACAACATATTCTTATGACTGCATACTTCCATATCTACCAGTCTACTATTATTTCAAATGCTGTAATATTACTAACAAGTATGCATGTAGACTTTAAAAAAACAAACACCTTAACATTAAGCCACATTATTTTCATAACTGTCGCAATGCATTTAACCTTTTCCCTAATGGAATCATCCAGAGATACCGTACAGGGTAAGTAATAGTGAATAATCTTGCACTGAGAAGGTTATGACTGTCCTACAGTCCAGTAGATTATACCAGTGCAGACTGACCACAATGGTTGAGTGTCCCAGGTATGACCAGAGCCTTCATGATGTCCATTGAGCCACAGTGTTTTATGGTTAGTTTAATTCCACCCAGATTTACCACCTGAATTCACCTGACATAGATCAGCCCTGTTTGCATTGAGCGGTAATCCATCGGCGAACTTTCAAAATTTCAGCCCCATTCCACTCCATATCTCTCCTTGTCTATGGTGGATATGCGGCGCCCTCTGGTGGGATTAATCTGGAAATGGGGGGAGATCGAGACAATCGGTGGATGCATGTCTTAAGTGGGTTGTTTATTTCATGCTGTATATCATGCTAAGTCAAATATCGCTCGTCTCTTGACCTCTCATTGACTGTGTCTATTTCTGTGTGGAGGATTGCAAGACTGTGGAGGAATTTGTATTGTTAATATATGTCAGGATCATGTGGTTTATATCTGAATGTCTTTAATGTCTCATAAAGTAGATGCTTTGTGTAGACAATCTGGAAATAATAGTAAAAAATATCATTAAATCATGAATGTTCTTTTTACCTTTATTGCTTGTTGAAACAGAATCAGCATTTTATGTTATTTTGAAAAATAACAATTGTGAACTTGTATTTTATAATTTAATAACTATTGTGCCATGCGGTCTTAAGAACTAGTGTATCTTACCATCTTCCCTAATAGATTTCATTATTTTACACTATTATTATTATCATTATACTATTTTTATTATATCACTCTAAGAGAAGGAACATACTTACTTTGTCCAATGGCAGAAATACTGCAACAAACATGCAGTACCATGGAATGCCAGGTGACTGGTTTGCTAAGCCATGTGCCACCAGTATGTTGTAACCTGGTGGTACTGTAGTTGTCTCTAGCTGAACTGGTCTAGATCTTGAAGAAGGAGAGTTGGTAAGACCATATTCTTCTCCTTTTTTTTATACCGCTGTTTTGTGTAAAATTTAAATATGGACACAGACCATCATGACATTGCTAACACATATTTGCCTGATGTTGAACCACATATGACCTGCTTCAACTTGGATAAGTTTCTTCAGGTAAAAGGTTTGAATTTTAGCACTGTACCTCAAAATAGAAGTTGCCGTGGTTACCATTCTTTATGTATGAAATTTAGTGCCTGTTATATGCAGACTGTGTTATTTGCCATGTAGGCAACACACAGGTGTCCAAACAGAATTGCCCTTTTGTGTAATTTCCATGAGATATTGTGGTTTTTTTGCTCGTGGTGCTCTGAATTTTTCTAATTAATGACTCAGACTATGCAATCTGGCAGTGCATTAGTATCCAGAACCTACTAAAAGAGTTAAAACTGAAAGAGTATTTCATAATTAATGACAACAGCAAGTCTATTCTTGTTTTTTATTTTTCTCTCTGATGCTTCGATAGATACCCTGCTTGCAATAATGCATGTTTGATGTTCTCAATGTCATTACAGTAGTGTTAAAAATGACAGAATCACTATGGAAAGATAAACTTTGATACATGATGGGACCGCTTGCTGTTTGGATTTATAATATTGACTTTTCTTGCTGTGTTTGATCTATATTCACGGGCACCTTAACCCATCTCCTCTCTATACTTTATTGCCACAAATTTTCATTTGGCATGCAATAACGATTTCTTCATAAAAGAATATATTTATTGTGGTTATTATGAATCCTCAAATAGCGTGAAGTGTTTGTTTGAAACAATGTTCATTGAAACCAATATTACTTAAACAAGTATGAACAAACATTATAAAAGACTTTATGATTATCACCTTCATGGTCTCGCATACCTCATGCTATGATCTCACTTTACCTCGTGCTACCATCTCACTTACTTCGTGTTTGCACCTCTATATTTGTACACATGGCACGGAAGGCTTAGTTAGAACGGTTCGGGAGCAAGTGTGCCGTGGAGTTTGAGATCTATATTTGCTTGACAAATAGTCCGACGCTGAGGGGTTGAACTGCCCCGTTCAGTGTGTGGAGTTTGACTCCTCCGATCAAATACAGCGTAAAGTAGCTCTCATTAATGCTGCAAACAAACAAACATTGCAGGTTTGTATTCCGTTCAATCACCGGACGTTTTGACGTTAACTTCAGTGCCACCAGTCAGCCGTTGGTGTGATTTGGATGACGTTTTTATTGTGCTTTCTTAATTTGGATGATCCAGTGCTGACAGCATGGTAGGTGTTTTGCAATCAGAATCTCCACAAATAATGTATCATGGACAACCGGTTATGATAGCTTTTCAGAGAATGCTTAGAATGTATGGTGGAGAACAGATCCACATGCAGTGATGATGTGCAGCATCTACATCTCTGCTAGTCCATGTTATGTCTTCTGTAACATATTATATTACTATTAGTTTTATTATTGCTATAGGTTTTCCTCCCCCATTAGCAGACCTCTGAGGTACTGATGTCATAAAAAAAAATTGTATTAGACTCCAAACAATTCATGAACAATTATTAATAATAATGTTATTGATCAAGTAATCATTTTGATAGACCCAGTTGGTTATGCTGATATTTTAAGATATTATTTTTAATACATTTTTAGTTTATATCATAATTGATAATATATAAATAAACCTTTAACTTTAAGATAAACATTGTCACATTTACTTCTATCTATATTCAAGCCTCTGATGACAATGAATGACTAGTGAATTTAATAGCAAAGATCTTGTCGCCCGACTTTCTGGCAATCTATTTACATCACCTGTAGCCAACCTTTTATCATACCTGGGATAATCCACGTAATTCTGGCACCATGTTCTTTATTACTAGGACCTCATACACAGAGCAGGTTAAATCTGGGAGAGTGTTTCTGTCGTGACTACCAAGGTACTTGTAAGACACATACTTATTGCATACGTTGGCTGGGATTAGATGTGTTTGATTTACAGGGTCTGAGTGAGCTATCAGTTGGTGTAGCCTGCTATGTAGAACTCTTCCAAATTATGTAGAATAGTATCTATAGTCGGCTTTCAGGACATATCCATCAGACCCTTTCTGGAGCTTGTGGACTGGCTTTTGACATGGTATTTATTAACTATTAGAATCGGGACATATCGTCGGAACCTATCTGCAGCTTGAGGACTGATAAATATTTTTAGTAATGATAATGATATTTTCACATTACCGTTTAGTTTCTTTGTTCAAGTGGAATACAATGGTATTAGAGGAACCATCACCTTGTACCACTTATTTGTTAATTTAATTTTACAGTAGTATGAAATAAAAGCAAATAAATTAGATTCCTGTCACAATGCTAATGTGTTCTAGAAGCATTATCATGGACACTTCTTGCTAATTTTCTGAAGGAAGGTTCTCTACTGTCTAGTGGAATCAATATGCATCCTGAGATAGGTTTTAAGTCCAGATTGATGGGTTTGCTTCATGTTCTTCCCATTTGAAATCCCATATTATTGACATCAAATCAAGAAACATCGAGTTGCTGTAAATTTGTCCTTCTGCAGAAGAATCTGTTGCAATTAAACCATTTGACCTGTGCGTGGCCCCACTTCACGAATATAGCAGTGAGATTAACCTCTGACTCTGTACTCTGATTCGACTAAAAATCACAATGATACAAGTTTCTTGAACGTGATGGAACTGCTAACTAGGCACTGATAAGAAGCTCTATTGGTTTCTGTGTCTGATGTCTTTCGTTTCACAGGCATTTCTGATTGTCATTAAAATGCCTGTGACTATCACATATCATCTGAACATGACCATGTTTCGGAATTTGCCACAACATCCTGAGTAACAATCACCACTGGTTACATCAAGCCGTGGCAAGTTACATCAAGCCGTGGCAAGTCACATCAAGCAGTGGCAAGTCACATCAAGAAATACTATTATGATGAGGGATACACAACAGGCAGTTTCACACCTTTGCCCCACTGAATAACCCCTTGCTCCATTGAGTGTGGCACTCCAATGGCCTTCTGCAGATGAGACAGTGAGATGTGAGGTTGTGAATAAAGCGCTAATAAGTAAACTGAAGTCAATTGAGAAGGTTGGAGGTCAATGTTGGTAATAAGAAAGTCAATAGGAATGAGAGCAGAATACAAATGTCTGTCCACAAGTGAGTACTGTATACATGGGGTGTAATATTTGCCAGGCTAATTATCTGCCAGAACGAGGGTTACAACCAATAACATACATGGGGTGTAATATTTGCCAGGCTAATTATCTGCCAGAACGAGGGTTACAAACACTAACTATCCTGTCAATATGATTTCTTTTGAATATTATTTGATGTTTTTGTGATATTTGGTGGTGTATTGCTTAGGCTAAGTTTTATAACATTTCATAATACTTCTCCATAGTCAGATTGTAGAATTCAAATCCCACCCCTTGAGCCCGACATCAATGTTCATGAAAGTTAGCTTTCTGAAACGATATTGATAGGATGTGATATCTGTAGAGTGGCAATGCAGTTATCAACCTTGGTCTTGTCAGTACCAGCTGGGTTCTCGCAGGTTTACTGCAACATTCAATTCTATGAATGTTGCAGGTTTCCTCCTGCCCTAAACTGACAAGTCATGATATAAGTGAAAGAATCTTGAAAATGACTAAACCCCAATATTTTTTAAATAATAAAAAAATCCATAGATCTGATCAGGATCATCAATGATCATCTCTTTAACCCTCTCCTTGCTCGAATTAGGCACAGGCACAGTTCTTTTGGGCATCTCTGGTTGCCTCCAGCAGGGAGATGGTTAAATAATTATGTTCACATCCTTTTAGTATTCTGTATCATTGCTATCTCACTATTTTGTGTTGATACCTTTACAAAATCTACGTCAAGGACTTCAAGATCCATTTCTTGATTTCTAGGCGGATCTCAATACTAACAGAGCCTTTTAAAACATGTTCTAATATAATTACTTTAGCTGTTGCATGTTGGTGCAAACCAATGCAACCTTTAATAAGAGTTGATTCAGGTCACTTAGAACATAATTCTATTAACCACAACTTCGTTTTTCAAGTCAGTTTACAGGGGTGTGTGTTTTATGACTGATGTTATCTTAGCTTCGGTATGCAGTAGCCCCATTAACCTATGGCCTACTTCAATGTACAATCTTGTACATACATGTGCATCCATATCCTGTGGTAACATCCCACCTGGTAAGGACAGCTAGTTCCACCTTGCGACATTTGAACATTTATGGTAGTTTTTAGGCAGTTACGCAATGAGCTTAAGAAATACACATGTGTGCACATTTCAGCTAAGGTATGAATGTCTATTTTTAATCTCCAATCTTACATACATAGATATCTAAAAAGTAGAGATAGGATAAGAAAATTAACTGCTTGATTGTTGATAGAATAAACAAAAAAAATAGGTTCTTTAACTGCTTACATTTGCAGTTTTAGTGTCCTTTAAACTTGGAGAGAAAAAAAACATGTTTTCAACTACATGTATTTACTATTAGAAGCTGTTCATTTGGATACTTCTAGATAATATTCCTTATTATAATGCTGATATTTTTTCTCTAGGTAATATTCCTTATTTCACTCTTTGTATGCTGATTTCATGTGACATATCTACCAGACTACAACCCGATGTAGGTTTACTCAGTCCTTCCACCTGAATGTATCCCTAAATTAAATTTTCATATCACTGGCTAGATTTTGGAGATCTATCTTCAGCTTACACTTCATTGGCACACCTGAAAAACGCACCTGTAATTAACTCTGATTATCTGATGCAATAACTGTGAACTGAGGCGAGATGTTTCAATTATCACATCAGTAGGTTGTGAACAAATACAACAGTTACTGGAAGCGTGCAAAGCTGAGTTGTATCTTTGTACAATAGGAGGTAGATCTACCTGGAGTTGCTCTTTGTGTGTTCTATCGTCAGTGACTTTGGGTGATACCGTTATAGAAGTTTCTTACAACAATATGCAATCAATAGAATATTAACTACCCCTGTGGTGCCCCTTTAATGAAGTGTGTATTGTTTTGTTGGTCGTCATTCATATATGGAATAAGTATTTTGAGGAATGGTACACTGAGGTCATGTTTTAGTAGTTTTGAACCTGACAGTTTTCTTCAATATATGGTCAGTAAACAACAGAAATTTGCACTTGCATTATTTATTAATATTAGAATATTTTAAGTAACTTTGGGGGTTATGCATAGTTCATATTTATGGGATTTCCCATGTTGCTTACTCGCTCATTCACATGTGCATGTGTCTATGCATGTATGCATGCATGCACGCAAACACAGACACACAAATACACACACCACACACACACACACACACACACAAATACACACACCACACACACACACACACACACACACACACACACACACACAAATACACACACCACACACACACACACACACACACACACACACACCTAAGAGACTTGAATACATTGAGCCCACGATTTTCCAGCTTCACAGTTTTCACTATGACTACTTATCACATGAGTAGTTGTATTCCAAGACTACAATATATGTCCAACTGCACTGTGAGATCATGTCTATTTGTGGTGCATGTTATGCATTACATGAACACCAGTATACAACATTAATACTTCTATTAATATTGATCGTGTTAAAGCTGTAGATTTATTATACTGTGCAATTGATATTCCTCTCTTGATACCACCTGGATTTACCTAATCCCATGTGACAACACGCTATCATCTTGTCATTACATTACATGATTAAAAAACTTGGTCGCTGACATGTCTTGCATATAATATTTATTGAAGATATTAAGTTGGATTTCCTGTTGCATCATACATAGGTTTCTCTGGTTTCAGATAACATTGGAACATAGCTGAGCTGCTTGGTTTCCATTAGACATTCTCGACAGTTGGTGAGTGTCTGCTTCCTATATGCACATTACAACATGACAGTTAGTGTCATCTTATACAAATAGATCCTTAGCAATTCTAATTTACCATTTTTCATAATTATTTGTCGAACATATTACACAAACTTAAACAAAATATGACATAATTTTCCCCTATTTTTTATTGTGAATATGTGTTCATCTTTCAGCAAATGTTTGATAACCACTGTTGCAAAATAACAAGCTTTGAGACATGGATATCCTATGTTTCCAATAAGGTGTGTAGATTTGTTTGTATGAAGTATCTAAATATGTCAGATATCCTTCAATGCCAACTATCTTCAATATTCTGATCTCTGCATTGTAAAGTGGGAGGGACGGTATTTATACATTCTTGTCAACTTGTTGAATGTTTGGGCAGGTATTCCTTGACTCTCTGTGTGTAATTAACAATACATCATACAATTCCATGGGTTCCGGCTCAACCGCCGTAACTGTGTCGTAATGTTTGGTTACGTGTTTGTTGTGTTTGGTTCCAGGTTTGTGACGACCAGGGCAAATATTTGATACGTCACCTCTCTGCAATTATAGCTCTGTGTCTATTTGCGATATGATTCCAAATTTCATAACTGGAATGTTCACGGAATATTTGGATGAGCAACCTCGCACTGCTAAGGTAATCTAAAGCTGTAGGGATTTGTGGAGATCATCGGGCATATTTCTGGAAACTATTTTGTTCGCCGGAATGGCAATTTCATCAAATAAATATAAAGTGGAGTATGATAAACTACAACACGATTTTGAAGATCTATGTGAAAACTGCTTTTACACTTGGTATGTAATGAATTGAAAATGTTATTTTGTTTTATGATTGTGATGACAATATTTTAATCTGAATACAATAATTACTAATTAAAACAATGGTTACTAATTATTAATTATAACATTTGCTACTTATGAAATTGAATGAGGCAGGAAATGTCATGATGTTTGGGCCTTTAAGTGTTAACAGCATTGTTAAACTAATCAGGACTCTCTTGTACTAAATGGTAAAACTTTAAAGTTACCATGATTCCCACCAGAGACTACACCATTGCTAATGTTTGATTTATGGTTACATTAGATTTACGCCGTTTTGTACAGAAGAGCCCTGCATGGACAAAATTCCACCTAAACATTTTTTAAAGAAATACACTGCAAAATGTAGTTTTGTAAAGCATTCCTGCGTACTTGTGCTCCCAGCCGACTTCATGGGAAATGCGATATTGACCTGAGAAAGCATTAATATGTGGTCTGTCAATGGTTGATTTGACACGGAAATGCAATATTTCTCTTTAGGATAATCCCGTATGAATGCCCTATTATTTGTGTCCATACCTCTTTACTCGCTAAGAAGTACTTATATATCCAGATAGTTTATCACATCACATGGCTGGTTAATTATGAATAACAAATTCTTAAACATTGCAATTGCTTCTAATAACAATTTTAACCTCAAGCGTAGGTATTGCCTTGAGAGAGACTTAGATGTGATAACTTCATGACTCGAGTTTCCTTTGAAGTTTCTGTATTTGTTAGTAGTGGTGGCCTATAGAAGTATGTTCGTGATAGGTGATATAGATTATGATATGTTTAATGCTTGAGTAACATACAATAGTTGTCCATTTGGAAGCTATACTTTGTATATTGTGTGTACAACTAAGTACTATGTGTAGAAATACTTCTTGATTACTAACATTGTGGTGTTCATGTATTTGCAATCTAATGAGAATTTTGATATTTCTGAATGTCAAATCATGACATGCCATAATGTCATTTTGTGATAATAATAGCGAATCTAATTATTCATATGCATAAAAATTGCAATGTATAAATGCTTAATGCATAGACATTATTTGGTAGTGAACAATCGTGACTGACTTATTTAACCCTCTCTCTGCTGGATTAGACACAGACACTGTCCTTTAAGGCTTATCTGGTTGCCTCCAGCATGGAGAGGGTTAAGTGGTGTCATTTATCAAGACAATACATGAGCTTTAAATTATTTGAAAACAATAGTATTTTCTAATCTTGTTTTTGTTGTCAAGATTCAAAGATATATAGCTTTATTGGAATAATTATCAATGAATGCATTTTGATGTATTTTGGGTAAAATCGACATTTAATTTATTCTATTTTGACCGAATATTTTGGTACATTAATTAAGAGCTAATTAATTTTAATGTGGCACAAATGGTTGACATTATACATTCAACATTGTTCATCCTACTTGAAAAAAAGCGACAGGCAGATGTGGTACAATAACAATTTTGGGGAATGTCCCACAATTCCAAAACTGCAACATGCCATGGCTCTAAGGAGACATTTCTGACTTTTCCATTGAAGTAAAAGCTTGGCCAGTACACTGTCTGTTTGCAGGAGTAGTTTTAAATCACGCTTGGAATTTTAAAGATTTGAAGAAGCAGACAGCAGCAGCACATATCAATGTGTTGCTATGTTTAACACGGATGTGATGGTCCTGTTGTAGATCCACCTGATCCTAACTGAAAGAATAGTTAGCTGCACAAACAAGTTATAAGTGCTGGAATTGCTGCGTAATTTGATGGAATGACGCCTTCTTTCACAAATAAAAGTTTATTCAAGGTTCATATAAGTCTATATACATACAGAATTACAGTCTTAAATGTGCTGAAACATGTACAGTTTATCATGGTCTGGCTTGCCTAATTGTACATTTGATGGTTTACAATCGTAACTATAAGAAAAATAATATTAACGTTCATTTTTGTGTCTTATATGATACATAACAAGTAATTTAAACAATATGTTTTTGATGATAAAGTAGAATCTTTGAATTTATATGTTTTTCTGAAAATGTACTTCTTGAAACCAGTAAGATACAATTTCTCCTATCGTTAAACATGGTTGAATGAAGACTTTTATGAAGTAACCTAACATACATGTATATATAGATTGAAATAAAAATTATTTAATAGATTCTTATTAGTTGTTAGAGTGATAATTGATTTTTTTATATGTATATCAATGTATTTTATTTTTGTATTGAAGTGCCTTATCTTATTGCATTTTATTTTTTGTATTGAAGTGCCTTATGTTATTGCAGTTGAACAGAGAACTTATGGGATCAACAGAATAATGGAAATATTGTTTTGGGATAAGTGTATATTTGCATTGCTTAGTGGAATATTCATGTAAATAATCCATACAAGAATCTTGTTTTTGATGTTCAATCACAATCGTTAATTGATACTATGACAATCCACTGAACTGACAAACAGATTACATCCAGCTCATTAATTTCCTCCCTTTGATCATCAATTGTTAATTGTACTTAAACTAATACTAATAGGTTCTCATAATGTCAGGTGATAAACTGATTTAACACATTGGTGGATATTGCTGTGTGTGCCCAGTGTCTAGACATGTAATATAGAGTGATTGTCACATGTAATATAGAGTGATTGTCACATTTAATATAGAGTGATTGTCCAGCTCATTGCTGTCAGTGTATCAGTTATCCATTACATTTGTGTAATGCAGAATTAGTGTAACATTGTACGATTTGATAAAATAGGTTCCTATCATTTAGTCATGTTTTGGAGATGAGTGTGTTCCTATTTTGTATGAATGTAAGGTAATTTAAAATTATATACTGTTAAATCAGTGTACCACATAGATTTGAGTGTGCCCAAATATTAACTCAACATTAGGACAAAGTTTGAGGTGTTCTGCTCTATATATCCGTTAAATCTCTCGCATCTTAGAAGTTGCGGTACCAGATTAATATCCATACTTTAATATCCAAATTTATCCAAACATATATTTTAAGTAGTTTCTTTATTATTTTATTTTATTTCATTTTAAAATGTTACATGTAGTCTAGTTATTTCCTTATTTGAATCTTTTAAATACAATACTGTATACAAAATGTGTATCAGATATATATTGTTCCAAAAATATATATTTAAAATTTAAACTCTTCAAATAACACTAAGTTGCAAGTTATATTCTGAATGTATTTAAAATATATCCAGAATTTTAATTCTATCAGAAGATTGACAATATAAACTTTATGAGTGATTTTTCTATGTATTTATTTTGGAATGGTATATCTATTTGTTTCTGGTGTATTGAGTATTCCTGTGTACATACCTGTATTGCACGAGCATATGTTATTATTACCAGTACACCTCGTGCATCAGACACTGGTTATCAGTTTACTCATGAGATAAAGAGATAATGCAGACATTGAAACTCCCACCTTTAAAGGAGTTCCACTTTGTGATGTATTGACATGAACCCAATCGAACAAACATAATTCACGTTAAAAATGAGCATCAAAATCGTCTCAGGGAGCCATTCGTATTCAATTAAATATTTACATTCTGTGTTTAAATAATGGGTGAAGTTCAGATCAATGAAATGCATGTCGTATGTTTGATATATGTGGAAGGCGCAGTGTTGTGTATTTCAACATTGCAACATAGCCAGTAGTGTGTATATACATGTGTTTATGAAAGTGAAAAATTATGGGATTCAAATTCAAACTTAATGTGTAAGTAATTCAATGTTTATTATATGACACTTTAAAGATATAAGAATAAACAAGTCTCCAAAACAAAATAATATCTTTCAGTAACTTATTCAATCTTATTTGTTTTGGTTCTCAAGATTGTAATATTGGTATATTTTATTATGTATATATGCATAGAGATACTTATAGATATATGAACATTGTATATGTATAGTCTTGGACCTTATCACAAAAACCAGATACTTCGAGGAAACTCATATCAGAAATTGTTTGACGGATCTCCATGTTAGTGAATCAAATAATGACACAACACATTCTTGGCAATGTTAGTCAGTGAGCTGAAGTTTAAAGCAGTTTGTCACATTTCAATATGGTTGTGGTGAACCTGCAATAACTATGTGTTGTAATAAGACCTGTGAGCCATAGCTGCAACTAAGAATTATAACTACACTATGCTGCAACTAAGAATTATAACTATACTCTATGCTGAAACTAAGAATTATAACTACACTCTATGCTGCAACTAAGAATTATAACTACACTCTATGCTGCAACTAAGAATTATAACTATACTCTATGCTGCAACTAAGAATTATAACTACACTCTATGCTGCAACTAAGAATTATAACTACACGCTATGCTGTATCTCTACAAAGTTTAATACTTCACAGAGAAGATACTGACAGCCCAGGAGGGATTCAAACTTAAGTCTTAGTGTTTCAAATCCAATGCTGTGCACTACCACTGTACTAACAAAGTTTTGAAATTATTAATCTCGGTTTTTTTTCTCCATAATTGTTTAGGTTATATATGCTATAATGTTTTATGTATATTTTGAATGGTTGAACATGTTTACCAAACATTATTAAAGTTTTTATCATGAATCTTTTTTTCTTTCATTGATTATTTCGTTATGCTACATACATTTTTATTAGCATTTTGAATGGTTGAACATGTTCACCCAACATTGTTACATTCTGAAATCATTAATCTTTTTTTTTCATGGATTATTTTGTCATGCTGTACATTTTTATGAACGTTTTGAAACGTCAGACATTTTTACCAAACATTTAACAATAATTCCTTTGTTGCTAATCCAATTGTTTGATTCATTTGCTGCGATACTACAAGATGTTTGCACTTGCATGTATGGCAGAGATGATACAAAAATACCAATATTGACATTTGCCTAGGCCCCTGTTCTATTTCATTGATTCCATAGCGTCCATCTTACATTCTCCACAGAAATTACCTCCCTTTAATCTTCATCTCCACGTGTAGCAATCACTGACTGGTGTGTCGGTGAAAGAATATATTGATCTTTTTGGCTGCGGTATTTGTATGTTTTCAAATCTAACAATTGTATTATTGGGATATGAGTTGTGTGAAGCATGGATTGTTCACAAGTCGTGCAGTGCATTTCGCCTCTCGTTTCACTATTGAAAGGTTTTTAAGATTCAGAAAACATATTACTTGAAGGGAATGCTGAATGCTATTATAGAGCAATATACCAGGTGAGACTATTTTTGTTTCAACCTTAACAAATAATATCGAGTCCATGTTGTTTTTCCAAAATCTGTGAGATTAATTATTTTGATCTATGATTGTTGTATTCAATGTTTTGTTGTTATACTGCATGTGCTCGCAGGTTTACTAAAACATTCAGTGCTATTGATATTGTGGGTTTCCACCTGCCCTAAACTGACAAACCGTTATATAAGTGAAAGAATCTTGAAAGGCGTTCTAAACCCCAATAGGAGTTTAAAGCTGATTTAACGATTTGTCAGTGTTTAATACTCATTCATGTGGGTGCAGTTTAATGATAATGGTGGTTATGAGGTCTAAAATGTGACCTCAATATATTCGAGTGAATAATGTTCTGTATTTGAAGAGCACAATCAATGCATTTGGAAGCATATAATATCAAACCATGACAAATTGTTGTCATGTTTGACAATAGGTCAAAGTGTTTACCATCATTACTTAAGAACTCTGACAAGTTCAAAATGAATCTAGGGGTAAATTAAATGTAACAGGATATTATCTTATATTTTTTCCGTTATATTAATTTCATAATAAAGTTGTATTCATTTCAGGATCTACAGTATACAGCTCAGTATTCCATAATTATTGTCCATATAGTATTACTTTAATTAATAAAGTAATTATCATTCAGATGGCATTATGCAATAATTTTTGTCTTCAGATGGCATTAAAACATTGATTATCAGTCAACGTGGTCAAATGACATTAATAGAGTAATTATTATTCAGACAGAACTAATACCATAATCTCTAAGATGACACATTATTATCATTATTATGTTATTAATATGATATTTAGCTGGTGTGAATAATACATTCCTTAAATACACTTGGAGTTTTATAGGTTATCTTTAGACCTCGCCCGAGTGTTAAATTTGTCATCTATATGTTCACCTATGCTGGACTCATATGCCATGCATTCACAACTACATTGCAGTTCATGTGAATGTGTTTTGAAGTTTGTCATGCTAATTCCCATACTCGTTCACTTCCATGGGTATTCTTCACAGATCATCATTCTGTTTGACTTGCACAGCCTCTACTTTGAAATCTCTTTAAATGGAATTATAGTTCGTCTTTATGTGGAGAGGGGAAGGAAATATAGATCATTGACTGTTCTTAGTTCAACTAGGTCTGCAAGTCGAAGTTGTAAAAGAAATGTTTGTAATGCTGTTTGCTCCAGTCTTTATAGATCATACACTTGGTAAACCTTCAATCTGTGACTGGTCATATGAATACAATGTTACCAACTCTGTTGCATTCATATTCAGGACAAAGTTCTTTGATCATGTGTCTACAGAAGGCACAATTATAATCAGTTTGTTTGTCCATCCATGTATTCATGTCCACAAGAAGTTGGAGAATTATACAGTCTCTCGTTAATAATATCTAATTTGTTGAGAGTATTCTTCAATATTTCATCTACTTTTAGTAGGTCTCTATGAAGATGTATACCTACAATTGTGACCTCAACCATGGGTCTGAGAAATATACCACTGTGTGTAGCGAATTATCACATGAGTCATAACCCTAAAAAAAAGGTGAATTAAATTTTTGTGCTTTTTTAGCCAGGACACAAAAATTGGTGACCCATCGTGAGCAAGAGTGATTGCCCTTGCGGTCGACTGATTTCCTTTGGAGGTGTAATTGAATGTGTGGATTAGCTTCAGATTGGGACGAAAAGGCGAGATTTAACTGGGAATGAGCTTATTGAAGAGTGACGCCATCCAGACAGTGCCGACCAGCTTGGGGACATTGGGTCCAGATGTTCACATTCTGCTGTATGTGATGGCGTCAGTGCTTCATTACTTCACTCAATCCTCACCGATTCTATATGTGGAGGTTTCTTAACCATGTGCCTGGGGTAACCGACATCATAAATTCTGCCTCGATGGAAATATGATGGAAGTAAACACATCCATTCCAGACATTTTGACCTATCAGAGTATTTTTTAAATAAAGATTAGTCAGCACAATGATACACAACCAGAACATGATGGCACAGTGGTAGAAAAGTTAAGATTAAAAATTTGAAACTTGAGTTTGAATTCCCAACATCATTACCGGTATGAAGAGTAGTTCCATATGTTCAGTGTATTTGGGTGCAATGTCAGTCAGTATATGTTGTGTACGTAAAAGTATTTATGAGGCGATCAGCAAAGATTGGTACTGGAGTAGAGACAGGACCTGACCTCATCCAGAAATAATTTTGCTATAAATATATTTTTCCTCTATACTTGAATATTATGATTGTTATTCTTTTTACTACTGAATCTCAAATCAACATGGTTACGATGGAAGTGGAACCTACAACAACTATTACAGGACTTGAGAATACCAGATATTGGTGATATTGGAAACTGAATTTTGTTATATTGATTCATGATCAATTGCTCTCTCACTGAGATGTCTCAGTAGTTCCTATTAACCTTCTTACTCCTGGAGATAACAAGTGCTGCCCTACAGAGCAGGCATTTTGATTAATCCAGCCAGGAGAAGATCAACCAATGCATAAAAACTTTAATATTTCGGCTTCATTTTATCAGTAGTTTGCTGGCAATTCAAGAGTCCTGCTGATGAAAACAGTAGCTGGATTTTTGACAGTAATGTGGAACCAATCCCCAAGGGAGGTTACTTTTGCATAAATCAAGTACAGGGCTCATAAAACAGCATTGGTATGTGTGCCAGCCAGAATGAGGCTGACCTGAGGGCTGACATCACTGTGAAGGGATTAATCTGATAATGTTTATGATTTCATCAGTATCTGGTCGCAAAGGATGGCTTCATTCCACCATTCCATGCACCCAAAGGATGGAGAACAAAATATATAATGACCTTGTTAATAATAATTAGCTGCAGTGTTTTCCAGTATCACAATGTCCGAATAATAATAATAGTAATAATAATAATGTATATTTGTTTCATGCTAGACTCCATGCTTAACTGCACATTGAAATTCATTGTTTACCCAATGTTAAAGAATTCTGAACAGGATACAAATTGTTTATTTGCATTTGACAGACACATAAACAAAACAGTTCCACAAATTTTCATCATCCAGAGTATCCCATCAGCTACACTCACAATAAATATCCCGAATATTTTAACTCAGGAAATCATTTCTTTATTATTTCCAATTCCCAGACCAGTTGCCATGTCAGTCCCAGGCAATTTGGCAGATGTTGATGGCAAGGATTGCACACAGGCAGTGTGTAATCAGACCCCAATGAAATACAACCTGGAGGTGTTATCTTCAATGGCTGCTGTGCTATCTGTCATAAACAAGCGTTATGATGTCATCATCCAGACTGTCACTCGGATCTTATCACCGATGTGGTCATCATTGGCTGAATTCATTGGATGAATTCATTGGCGGTTGCATTTTGTCCAGTATCTTGCAGCCAACACTGAGTCATGGATTGAGAGCCTCTTTCACAAACCTGAGATTGCCTTTGTTTTAAATAGCAGGAGATTGCTGGTTCTTTCCTCCAGTTTTGTATTATTTCAGCACAAGTGTTGAATTAGTATCAATTTGAAAGATTTTAACATAAAAATGCATCCACTGGAATTACTACTAGATCTATGTGGGTTTTTTCTACAATAGTTGGAATATTTTCAGGAAGTCCGGATGCAATATTGTAATTGATTTGTGATGCTTGACCCTGGAAACCAAAGACAAAGTACTGTTGGCACATTTATTGCATGCTTAACCCTTGCAGTAATGTTTTAGTATTAATGATTCCTGGGCTAGTCCACACACACATGGACATGATGTCTGCGCCCGCATTCTGCTCCAGACATTTGAAACAATCCAACTGATCCTTTGATGACCAGCATGAGAAATAACATTATTGTCTCTTTATGCTTTTAATGGAACATGTGTTACTTCTTTTTTTTGCTCTGAGCCAATTGAGTAATTATTTCTGTTTCAAGATTGCATCCTTGGTTTAACAGGCTTGGACGATGTGGGAAAATTGGTCTATTGAAGCAATCAGGATGGCTTTTGGCATATTTTGTGGTTCATACTTAAACAATTTGGAAGTTCTGCCTGAGTGTTGATACTGTAGAATCATCCACTTTCATTGACATGCTTACGGATGTACTAAAAGTGGTAGAATGTCGAACTTTGATAAAAAAAATATTCAATAATTTTGTTCAGATTATCTTTTCAATTGATGAATAACTGTGAGAAATGGATTTTAGAATTTCATTAATATCATGTGATATGTATTAAGAATTCCATATTTTTGGAATGTGAATGCAGCTTTTAGGATGAACTTTAAACAGTTAAAGAATTTGCAAATATCTCTTAAAAATTAACATTAAATCCATTTTAATAGAGCTTTTCTCTGTACAATCGAATACCATCAAAACGTTCTCTCAGGACGAAATCTGTAAATCAATTTGCGAGAAATTTTCAAAATGAACTTAACTGGCTAATAATAATCCCCAGGACCTGAGATGAAAAAAGAGATAAAGGAAAAAAATGTCATGAAAAAAACTACTTGGGTGCTTTATAAAGAGGAAATTGCAATCTTGTAGGGGGGAAATGGGCTGGTAGTTTGCAAGGGTAAAATTGGTAAAGTAAACAGAATGTCATGCCTTTGATCATGTTCTTGTCGCTTGTCAGGATTATAGTCAGAGTGTTCAGGCTGGTATGCTTATTGATCTCATTGCATTCATCTTCAGGTTGATGTCATCAAATTAATGTTCAATGCTAGTATACTTGCTAGTACCATAGTCATTGTCAAAGATGGTGGAGACATTTCTTTTTATTAAAGGAATTTATGTTTTTATACATTATTTTGACAAATATCTTCTTCAACATCTTTGACAAGTTCTACTGGTTCCCAGTATGTCGCTGAATTAATTTTCAGTGCTGGTGTACTCATTGATGTAATCACAATAATAATCTATATTAGTATACTTTGAGAATTACACACGAGATACAAGTGGTTATGGAAAATATGTCCCGAGTGAATATTAATTTCTGTTGAACATAAATTTCATGAGAGCATAATTATTCAACATAATCATTTTAATGGAATAAACCATGGAATATTGCTGAGAACCATCTTGATATAGCGAGATGACCCCGGTCAGCTGTTGAGTATTCATCTGTCTATTACATCAAAGTCATTTTCTGTGTACAATGTCACAATTGTCAAATAACACAAAATGACAAAATCAACACTGTTGATTATTGAAAAGCTATTCTACAGTAGGAATCCACCAAGTATGTTGAATAATTCTCTTTCATCACGTAACATCTTCAGTGATGGTATATTTGCTCATGACTCATGTTTCCGTGCTGGTAAATTAAAGAATTATATGCATATATGTGCATAATGGATCACAATTTCTTGATTGACAAACCGATTTTAACGTCGGATACCAATTTGGATTGATGCTGAACTGTTTTTCCAAAGGTTCCAATACTACTGGAGGCATGAGTACAGGAGGAAAGCTTCCATTCAACTAATGATGTAGTTTACTGGCTATCAAGTAAGACATGACCTGTCTGTCAGAAGCATTAGGGGTATGATGAGTCTCAATATCATGATTGACAGCTGTCATATGTAATTGATTTGCTTTTCTAATCTATTATTTTATTGGATTTCTTTGACATTTGATCACATTCTTCAGAAAGCAAAAAGTCCTGCTCTCAATTCCTACTAGTTACATGTCACTGAGAATTGTCACCTTGGTAAGATGCCACTAGAAACATGTGTCACAACCCATGACACAGACCTGTCTAGTATTTACTGGAACTCAAACCAGCCACAGTGAAGCCCCTCAACAAAACGTCAAAAGTCCACTTTATCCTACAGTACTTCTAAAACTGAAATTGAAAACTTCTGACAAATGTCTTCTTGACAGTTCTGCAATGTCTTCTACAATTTGATGTGTTGAAATTCACTGGTACTTCAAAACTCCCCAAGAATTGTGAAGAACTACGGTATGGTCTGACTGCCCTATCTCTCAAGCCCAAACAAACCTTCTGGAGAAAAAAAGTCTTCTTGACGGTTGCTTCCACATTGTCTTGTACAGTTTGATGTTTTGAATCACTGGTACTTTGTCTCTTGGGCTTTGGATGCATTATAAAGCATTGCTGGTTTAACAACCCACCATGTCTCGCCAATCAGTGTTTATGTATTGTGTGGGGCTTCAATTGACTTCAGACACAGACCACTGGAATCAAGACGGTGCTTACGCTGTCTGTCAACACTCTTTACTTTTCTGAGGACAAACGACCTATCCATGATCTAACTATTGGCCTTGTTACGTTCTCTGTGTCATCTTCAGTCTATTGGACGTGTTCATAGTTTCAGAGAATGAAAGTGAATCATTTGTATATTAATTGATTGGTAGGATATAATGAAAGAAAGGTTTTCTTGAAGAAATCTGGTGTTATATATTGATATGAAAGGTGTTCTTGAAGAAATATGGCATTATTGATTGATATGAAAGGTGTTCTTAAAGAAATCTAGATTTGCTTAACTGTTAAAGCTTATCCACACTATAAAATTTTATTTGACAATGTGGACTTTGAGAAATTAAATGTGATAGTGTGGAATCAAGACTGTCAAACTTTCAAAACTGTTTGTTAAAGTCCACTTTGTCAAATAAAGTTTGATTGCATGGGCAAGCCTTAATTTAATGGCAGTTGCACAGTGTATGTTGAATAGAACTATTTGGATGAGAATATGTTCTATGACAGAGTATTATTCTGTATTAAATATGTATAGTTGATACTTCTGTTATTGTTGCTGTATCATTGTATTTCTATTATAACCATGTTATTTCATTTATATGATGACAAAGTAGGAAATCCATTTGGCAACAATATGTTCACTTTAGATTTCACTCAATTTCCATTAAAAAGATCTTTTGTTAAATGTTCATATCTAAGGAAAGTTTCTTTTAGAATAAATCCAGTTTTGAGGAGAATTTAAGTATTACGCATGCATATTCATTAATCTCACTTCTTTAACAGCTGTTGTTTATAAATTTCTAACTTTAAATGGAGATGCCATAGACTTTAATGATCTACAAGAGGAGTCAACTATCCACACACTGATAAAACAACTTTGTGGTTAAATAGAATTTATCAAATGCTAATTTGTATTCCAGTTCATACTTTTAATTCCATTGTTACAAACCGCTATTATATCATTGTATTCTATCATCTATTGCATTTATTTCATTCTACGTTTCATTTTAAATCATCTATTAAATTAAATAAAATATTACTTGTCATGTATGGGTGAAAGTATACTATCCATAGTCTATGAGGGTGAAAGTAAATAGTTTAAATATAAATTATATTGATTGGTATTATATTCATATGAAAGGAGTCACTGAAATCTAGACTTGCTTATCTGCTCTAGGGTGATATTTTGAATAGGAATATTTGGGTGAGAACAAGGTGTCACACAGACTAGGGTGAAAGATTCTCGCTGTGACGTAAAACAATAATTCACTCACTAGCTCACTCACTCACTCACTTATTCCAGTTCCATCTGTCCACAATAATTGTCTTTAGAACTTGTATAAACTTTATAACATTACTCTTTCTCAATTGGTTACAAATTGCAATTGCGAAATAAATCAGTTTTAAAGGACGTTATCACAGAATTGAAATGGTGGAAAAAATAATATATAATTCCCTCTTTTTTTTTGCCTACACGCCAGGACCAGCTGAGGCTAACTATGTATACAGCTGTACAGCTGCCAGCTGGCCAGAGGGTGTAACAACTGGGACTCAAGCTGTGAAGCCAGCTCAAATTTAAGAGATTTAAAAAATTCTTGTCAAAATGTTCAAGGGGTGTTGACCTGACGAGTTTGTAGGAGATAAATGCTGTATCTTGTAATTAGGCTACAGAATTTGTATACATCATCTGTAAATGTTCACAGAGATATAATGGCTACTGGAATCTGTGGAGATATAGAGTTTCTGCCAAGGAATAGCAAATAGGAAGCGCTAGTTTTGTCAAATTTGACATCATATCCAGTGGTCTCTGTCCTTGAGAAGATTGTTGTATGAACACGACGACATGCCAAATATTTATTAAATTACTCCACATTTTTTTATCAGTAAAATGAAATTGGACTTCGTTGTTATGTTGAATTTGATGGATATCAAAATGTGATGATTTAAAAAATGTATTTATTGTGGACGTCACGATAGCATGCTATGATTCCACAGCAAATCCTGGTATGATCACATGCCAAGTACTAACTGCCCTGAAAATTGCTACTCATTGTCAACACGACAAGCTCTGTATTTTGTCAGAAGTAGATAAATAATATTATATTTGCCAAATCTTTCATTAAGATTTGAATTAACATTTTTGTCAATTGTGTAATCAGTGTGATTTGTGTTCAAAATCACATACATGGATCTTAGCAATGCTGAAATTTTATTACATTTGAATATTTAATTATTTTTTTCTGTGAAAAAATCTTTAAACCATTTCCTCTGTTTGCTAGTGAGATGCAGGCCGCGTTCCGAAGTCAATACATTAGGTTCTAACACAATAATTCCTGCAAAATGTTCTGTATCCATTCTGTTCCTTGCCATTAATGCAAATTGGGCCTTGAAGTTCATGCTTAATCAATTCCCATATAACAGGCATGTGATCTTACAGTCAACAGGCAATTAACAGCAAATTATATTGAAATTAATATGATGTTTTGTTGGCTATTCACTGGGGTATATGATATTGGAATAACTGCCAATTAGACATTTCCCATTGGACCCAAATGTCCCATACCTGACCCCAGAATCTTCAAGATGTAGTGTTAACATGCAACTGGGGATTCCTTGGCCATATTAGCATTGATTAACTAAGAACCGAAACATATCTTTACTGATACTTTTAACAATAGCCCCATTCAATTAATTCTTCCATTTTATTAAATATTTGGGTTTTTTTATTGATAATATTTCCTATTGATGCACAAGCCATACAACACTGGAAGTATTTTGTCGTACTGTATTCTTACTAAATGAACCTAAGGAAGAAAATGTCGAGAATTTAATCCAATTTATTCCCCTCCATCAATGATGCTGCTGTCTGTCTTAGGTGTGTTTGCACAGTTTTCAAAGGTAGAGTTCTAGAAAACTTCTGTACACAGTGAGTGCGATGAGTCTCGACTGTTACCCAGAAACCCGAGTGTTTGATCTCATAAGTAGCACGGATAGGATGAGAGGAGGCGGCCATTTCAACATCCACGATCAATTTACTCTAAGCCGAGAATGTGTAATGGTTACCGCCACGTTTGTTAGGTCACTCCATTTGTGCTGCGTTTTTCATCATGGTAACGAGGGGGTAAGCTGTGAGTAAACAGTCCCCAAGCCCACAAATCTAATTATTGTCGACTTCCAGTAACATCAACATGTGCCATCGCTAACAATAGACCGTATATATTGATCTATCAATTAAAAATTCCTGGGAATTTATGTAAAATATTTCATCAAAGAGCACATCACCAGATGGTATTTATCCTCAAATACCCTTGGCGTGATACTGTTAAGATATTGCTAAAAGGGACATTACACTAGACTAATGCAAATCCATCTGAAATAAAGACAGAGAGAGAGAGAGAGAGAGAGAGAGAGAGAGAGAGAGAGAGAGAGAGAGGGAGAGAGAGAGAGAGAGACACTGACAGTACTGCACAAACTGTGTATTTTGTGGTCTTTATCACATAACATATAAGTTTGGCAGTGCAATAAACCCATGCTATAAATATTAATATTTTCACCAGTGGTGAAGTAAAACAACTATCATCATTAAATATCATGGCACCTATCATCCTTACAAGTCCGATAATCTCATAAAAGCATTGATCAATTTTTTCTTTTCTTACAAGACTTAAAGCCTTCAATGAAATTGCTCTATCACAGTACTCGACTGTTGGCTATTATTCACTTTGCTTCTTTTAGAAATCTTTTAATAAATAACAGTGTCAGTTCCAGATCCCCAATGTATGGCTCTGTTCCTGCTCAATTCCTTGTAATTTCAAGCCATGGTGGAGGACTGGTCATATGACACAGTAATCTGTTGCCTGACTGTCCTTTTGTGCAACATTTTGGATGAATTGTGATATGATAAGACAGTGATAATGGGTCCTCGGCACTCCCACTAGTGCCGGATTGGCATGTATCAGAGACCTCTACAAGAGTGCTATGGTAGACAAGAGTTTAGAAAAAACGATACCCTGACTAGTATCACTGGCAGTATGTTGGTCAAGACCAATTAGTTTCATCATAAAAGTATTGTTTAAAGAATAATAGAAAATGAACACATGTGAATGTTTTATTTTAACGTATTTGATAGAGCTTATGGTAATGTTGTTGGGTGTCCCCTGGATTTCCTTCTTGTTTTCATTTTTGCAATGAGCGGTCTGTTTCTATGTTTGTCTTCTTTCTGTTGATGAATGTCATTGCTTTAATCAAATCAATTTTTTTTTCTAGTAATATCTATTAATATTTCTCGTAATCTATCCATTCTCTAACATCAGTCATCAATAAATTTATATACAGTGAAACCCCGACATAACGCCCTTCATGTATGTATATTTTGTTTCTGCTGTATTGACACAGAAAGTGCTGCCTTCAAACTTGAAGACTTGGCATTTGTTTGAATGAACAGTAATCAATAATGTTTTTTTAATTTCAACATTTTGGCAACAATATGAAATATTTAATAATTGAAAGTGTTGAATAGTTGTTTTTCTTCAGAGAAAGTGCTGCTTTCAAACGTGAAGACGACATTTTTGTACACATTTGTGAAATGTAATAATAAAAATATTTCATATTTAAAATTTTTACTACGATATGAAAGATTTCATAATTGAAATTGTTCAATAGTTATTTAAAAATTGATCCCAACGGCATTTATTTTGAAGTAGAGAAGACGTAGTGGACTCGGGAGGCAGAAAGTGTGAGAACTAGGTACACACAGTCTAGTATCACTTCGGCAGGCCAGCCTGGCTAACCATGTATCATTGCCCTAACCACACAGTCCAGTATATTTCAAAGACGCACCTGTCAACACATCGACTCTGCCTTATTCTTGTTACACTTGAAGAATGTGCAAGACAACCCTGATGAATTGGATTTACATTTCTCTGACACCATTGCTTCTATTCTTGCAGACAAACAGATCAGACGAGACCTATACCAGGAATTGGTAAGTTTTCATTGTGTTCAATGGCATTCATTACAAAATCTTTGTGGGTATTATTTCTCTAAAGAATCACTGTTTTTCATTTATTTTGAAATACTAGTATACATTTGAAATGACATAAGCACATTATGAGAAGAGAAATGTATCTGATATATGAGCTTTTGAATTTAAAACACTAAACTGATGGCTGGAATTACAAGGTAGGTAATCTCTAACACTTGGTTAATTAACAAAGGTTACTAATTAATTAATTATCATTGTCAATGTAGTTATAATTCCCACATCATGTACAGAGAGTCGGTGAAAATCTAAGTCGTATTCTAGTTATGCGATCATATGGCATTGTTGTCATTGCTGAGTATTGGTGTCAATCATGTTAATTATTTCCTCATTAGAACACTTAAACTGTCATTAATTACTACAAGCTGACAGGTATGTAACCTTGGCAATGAGCGGAAGACACACACAACAACAATGTCATGAATGTCACCCTTTCTGTATCAAGCTGAGCTATTGGCAGGGAAATCCAGACTTATAGAAATATTCATAAAAGAGTAACGAAGTGTCAATAATGAAGCATTATGTATCGACTACGCTGTATCATCTTGCCGTCTGAAGGAAATACGCATTGATCGATGATGGCTTGAAAGTTTTGTTGTGGATGGACCTGCATCCTAATGCTTAGGCAGTGTGCAGGGTCTCTCTTGTCTGAAATATGATCTTGCTTAATGCCCGGGAATGTGAGCCCTGTTTATGGTGGTATTATTACTAGGGTTGGCATCAGATTCTCCCAACTATAGACTGGGGCCCAATATAAGCTCGGTCGTATTTGGAGGCATGCATATGGATCAGTGATTTTTCATAGAAATAAATTAAAAGATATTTGGCTTAAAATATGTTTTAGAAGTCATGGATTCTTGAATGTAATATGATTTAAGGGCATGCGTCAATAGACCTCAATGCATTTCATTTGCATAGTTTAGTGGGTGTTGTACAAATTATGTAAATATTTTTGAAGTCATGTACATAGTTGGATTGTGGTCATGGATAGTGCATCAGTTAATGGTGTTAAAGTCAGCTTGAATCCTATTGTGATGAATATCCCTAAATAGGGTTATGTCTGTGTATTTGTTACCTTCATTGTTACTTGTATTCATAGCAGAAACTGCATTGGTCCACAATATGCTAACTAGCAATAGTTAGTGAGTCCACCTTTACAGATCCCCAATATATGAACTATAGCTATAGTTAGAGCATTATTAAAGGCTCACAGTATACTATCTAGCTATAGTTAGTAGGTGCATCTCTCCATTTCCACAATGTAGTTAACTAACTATAGTTAATAAGTATCATCACAGGTCTACAGTGTACTAACTATAGATAGTGTCCATCCATTCATGGCTGTAAAAGTAATAGTTTGTCCTGCTTCATTTATTTTGACTTTCATGAATGTCCTTTCAACTGTATTATTTAGTTCAGTCATGTGTCCATGTGTTCCTTGTAGTTGTCAATGATAGCCATAGGTATTTTTGATCTCATTCTTGCATGTCCACAGTTTTTGATCTCATTCTTGCATGTCCACAGTTTTTGATCTCATTCTTGCATGTCCACAATGTATTTTGCCAATTGTAGTTCAACCTTTAAAGTCCATAATGTACTACCTTTAAAGTCCATAATGTACTAACTAGTTATCTAAGTAAATCCATCGTTAACTTTCACCAGCATCTCCTCTAATTAAACGGCAATTGCTGAAGGTAATCAGCCTGCCCTATGTTATCTATCAGTGTGATCAGGTATTGAGCTTAGTCATAATAAAGCAATGAGCAGTAATTATCCGAGACACCTTGCTAGGAAGTATTAACCGACACACTTAAATAATGAATGCCCGCTGTCCTGCAGGTCCGAGTCTCACAGCTGCTGTGGCTGGACAGTGTGTCCACTGCAATCAATGCTGGTCACTAACTCGCTACAGTGTCCAGTTGGTTCAGGTGAAATCTATCCTTCAGTGTCCAGTTCGTTCAGGTGTAATGTAACGTCGTAGGAGTACAAGATCAATAATGCATTGATGTATCAATCAACCAACGATGGCTTATCTTTCCCAGGTGGATGGTGGTACCAGATTACAGCTGTTTATACTTTACTTGTACTCATCATGAGTGTTCAGCAATACTGTAATTCAGCAATACTTGTACTTGCATTCCTAATAAGCGCTTATCAATTCATCAACAACTGTACTTATACTCATCATGACCGTTCATCAATTCAGCAGATTTAATTATTTTGCATACTAACTTGAATGATTATTATTGTATTCCAAATTTTGCTCATTTAAATATTAAAATATGAACAAATAATATTTTGTGGCTTAAAGAAGCCGTGATGCTGACCACTCATATGCCGCCATTCTGTCATTAATCCCTGTTCAAGTGGCATGCTCGAGAGCTGTTAAAAAATTGAAGGCAAGTTTCTTTTTCCAGCTTTCTGCTTAATTTCCGGTGTAGCTGTCTTGATGGGGGTCCTCACATTCAATTAAACATTATTCTTGTGTCACAACTCCACCAGAAGTGGATCTTTGCCCGCGATATTCTCAGCGGCCATCGAATTGCAAGAGGCGTTTTTTGGTCTTGAGATAGCTACGTTTTCACATTGTCCTTAAGCAATGTAGCGATGAAAATCAGGGATTGATGTAGGGGCCAAAAATGGCCCCCAAAATTACCCCGTTATTAAGGGACATGGACGTGAATCTGTAATTCGCATTTTTGCCATTTTGGTGTTGACATCGCTGGGGCATGGAGTCCCCATCCTCTTAATGCTCATCAACTTTTCATCAATACTTAATCACAGACACCCAATAAAGTGGGCCGATAAAATTAGATGCAAATTTTCTGAGATTTGCTTCCTAGTTTACTAGTATTTGCATAATTTCAGGCAGAGAAATTATATTGGCTGACTTGTCAATGGCTTGGAAATATTGCTGGAAAAAATATTCAAATTACTGAATGAAAATAGGGTTGGGATTTGTATGATCAATTGTAGTTTAAACGTTATAATGATGTCTCGTTATACTTGAATTGTGTTTTTTCATTTTTGGAGACAATGAAAACTACTGGTCCTTTGTTATATTTATAAACTCTACTTCATCAATTTCTCTATCTTATTTTAACTGCTGGCAACCTCCATGTGTCTTGGAAACTTGTGATTTCCTATGTATTGACTTGTTCTATTTCAATTCTTGAGAAATTCTCAACCCAGCTTTCATATATCTTTTCTTTGCATATTATTCTTCTCCATATCTCATCTCATTTTCAGTCAGTGATGTCTAAATTCATTTTCTATTAAATTCCAAAAAACAAATTTCAAATAACTCTGATCTCAGATAATTTGGTATTTCCTGATTTTCCTTGGTACATTCAGAATAGATCATTACATCAGTAACAGAACCTATTTCTATTGCTGTCGTTATGTTCAATAATAGAACACCATGTGAACACCATGTGTTCAGAAAAGGATCACCAGTATAGACAGGATTTGGTTTAAAAGGAGCTTTTTCCTTTTCATACAAATTGTATTGTTTACTGTGTGGTTATACAGTAATTATAGAGCACCCATTTATCTCTCCTGGAGATTTATTTCCTTTTTACCTCCGAATCTGTCTTAATGTATCCACATATGTAATCCCACGTCAGCCAGATGTCATACCTATTTCATTCACAAGCACTGAGTAAATATAGAGCTACTGTTCCCATTAATATCCCATGTCATATGTCTGCCTGCATTGAATCCCGATTGTGGCCGTGCATAAGATATATTTCTGCCTGTGTTATTATTGGTCTTTCCTGTGCCGTGAGTACACAGTGCGGGGTTCATATGAATTAGCTCTATTAGTGGCTAGGAAGATACTATCTATTATCTAAGGTTGGATTCAATTTTGCTCCATCCATGCGTTGAGAATGTCAACCGCCCTAATCACGACCCTGACTAACACTCACACGCAGGCTTTTTCACACAAATATTTTACATCATTGAAATCTTTATCGCTTGAAGTCAAAGCAGACACCCTTGAGCTCATCTAAGTTTAATCAGGTTGATAGATGTAGATATGATCCCACCCATAGACAATGAGTCAGATAAAGGTAAATGTTTGTGTTGCTCATTATTACATGAATATTGTGTACAGTAAATCAATTCTATAGGTTCACCGCTTAGGCTGTCATATTGGTTCCATATTTGGACAAGTTGTTGCCATAACACCTTTTTCATTATGATAATTTATTTTATTTATTATTTCTTTTTTGAGAATTCAATTCCTAGATGTATTTGTTTCAGACCACTTGTCCCACAACCATCTGGGGGTAGATTGATTCTGTCTGTTTGTCTGTTTATCTGTTTGTCTGTTTGACAGACACCCCACCCACCCAGTCAGTCACTCGCCCAGCCATGCACCCCTATCTAAGTTATCGTTGGGTACGATCAAAGTTGTCTACTCAGGGGCTGTTTCTCTGCATGCTTCCAGACATCTGTGTTCAGAGGTGTTCAGAGGTGTTCAGGCACACTTGCAGCACAAACTCTGAACCCTGGTGCCTTATTTTGATCAGCACCTTGTCCTAGTTCATTATAAACATGTGTTAGTGTATCATATCAACATGCTGTACATTTCAATGACTTTAAGCATTTATTTTGTAAATATTGTCTTCATATGACTGGTGAACATAATATTTATCAGGTGGCTAATATTATATTTTTGTACCAGTTTGGTTTACATATGTTATAATATATCATAGCCTGCTCTATATAGTTTGTTATTTATGTATGTATAATATATGTACTAAATGAAAGAGTGACATGTTTATTTATTCCACAAATTCTATTCTTTTCAAAATGTTGTTTCAGGTCTTCTTTTTAGAATATAATAGCTTCAATATCCACCAGCGAAACCAGTGTACTTTATTGCCCATAGCATTCACAGCATGTCAACAGCTCCAATATCTAGTAATCAGATCTACCGACATGAATGAAATATCCTCTCTCGATCTCTCTTGTGTACATTCAATAAGCATACAAATATTTTTCTTGTACAATTTCATACTAGTGTTGTACCCCTGCACACCATAAATCAAAATTCATCACCCCCTGCCCTGTCTTTCTCACAATTTCCCTGACCGTCTGCTCGTCCATTGCGAGCTCCTCACAGGGCTACGCTGCCTCCAGTGTTGTGCTGAGCCATCCTCCCTCCCTCCCTCTCTCTCCCTCTACTCTCTTCTCTGCACAGGCCAGCCACTGGAGTTTCTATCCAGACTGACTGACTGACAGACTAGCTAACTCTTCTGGTTCTTTACCCAGGCAGTCAGGCTAGATCTCCCTTGATCAACCCTGCCATAACACTGGACTCTACTCCATTATTCAGGGCTGTGTTCAATTGTGTGTTCTGCGATATGCTGTGGACCATTATTCCGTGGACCTAGCACCAAGGTAGGAGATGTTTTCGTCCTCAGTATTGCTGTACTCTCCCCACACTTCCTGGATAACCCCGTTTCCTAGCTCTGCTGTGAATGTAAACACTAGGTATATGTGTACAGGGCTGGCACGCATTCTGGCTGCTTCCTTGAGTCACCATCATCTATATTGTGGTATGACAGAATTTACTATCTTATGCAACCCATGCTACTTGCTAGCGTTCATTCACTGATTTGGGATAACACCATATCCTTGGACTTTCCAATGGGATACTGCTATACCAGTAAACTGCATCACATAAATGTTCCACTGTTTTCACTATGGAGACCTTTACTATGAACGTATCTGTGAATGTTGGACACTGACAGACGTGCATGTTTTTTGTGTGTTGAGGGTGAGGGTGGGGGTGGCAAGAGATAGTGTAGTCCCCGGCTTATTGTCTGTTGTTATGATGTACAGTCGGTCTCTGAGGAGTCCTACACACAGCATATGGCACCCGCCTGATGGCTGGGGGTTATACATGTAACTGTCAGTCGATCCTATTGTGACCTGGATTAGAGCTATCTTCATTCACAAAGTGCACATCATGGGCTTATCTCCAGTGCATGGTGTTGCCATGGATTGTTCAACGTGGTGCATATCTCAGTCCTTGTTTACCCCCAGTCAGTATCTCCATGGCTAAGATCCTAGTACTGCCATGGCTCTCGTTATTAATTATTGTCATCATTATTATTTCATGGTGTATTTTCTGAGTAATTATTCTCCACCACTTGGTTGTCAAGGCTACATCTGTCCATCCATCTATCAGTCTGTCCAGCTCAGAGCTGTAAAATAGATTGAGATCTCATTACAAAACATCTGCATTTTATTTATCTCCTTTAAATATTTCAATTTTATTTTTAGTATTTAGGTTTTCTTATATGTTAACATCGAGGGGGAAATTGTGGTTGTTGGGTGGGGGGTATGGTTCATACTTTTTTCGAGCTTGACCAATGGAAATACTGTTCAAATTCTTGTAGATGTAATAAAAAAATAAAAATTTAATATCTCACGCATCACTGATCCTGGATGTTTAATTTCATTATTTTGTATTTGGTCACAGGTACAAGTTTGATGTAGTCCTGAACAATGATGTAGGCAGTATATGATAGGAAATTAGAAACTATGAAAGATATTTGATGCATCAATGTGTGTTATGAAGGCCAATATAAAATATTGTAAGTGCTTGAGATTGGGATAGCTTATTAATGTATCCTGTGCTATCATATATATGCTAGATATATTGATAAATATTAACATGGTGATATATGGATGATTAGTTTCATATTTCCTTTATTAAGAACCAGCAGTATTGACGAACAGTATTTAGTAAACAGATAGCTTATTAATGATTCATTTTGCCTTGTATCAAATGATTCTATTGAATGATGTTGATGATACGGATGAATGACAACTAAGGGTATGATTTTCTGCCTTGGACGTGGTTGACATTTAGCGATAGGAATATATAATCATAAATGTCAATAGAATTAATGACAGATGGATTACGAAGTACAGGCTGTTTCCGATTGATCGAGAGCTATGCTCTCCGATATCCTGGCCATGCTCTCAGAATGTTTGCTTGTCACTGACATTTGGAAATAAACAAGAGCTATGATCTCAGTAAGTGAGAGATAAGTAGCATGGATCTCTGTATGATATGTGTACTCACCCACTAGTAATGTCCTGATTACCTTGCCTGTCTTTTTGTCAGGTGTCAGAACGGTGTTTATTCCAATTGTGGTTCAGAGATGCTAGGGCAAGATAGGCTCTTACTCTCCCACACTTTAAAATGCATACTTCTCAATAATCTCACACTTTTTATTCATGAATTGAGAATTAGCACTATGCTAGTTTAATTATTCCATGATTTATATAGGATGGAAAGTGCTATGGCTAGCAACTAAGGTTTCTATAACAGCACTTCTGAGTGACCATTGCCTTCTTCATAAAAGAGATAGGTATTACAATGCGAAATTACATACTATACAGTCTTGATCCTTGGTTCATAAGCATCAGCCATGGCTCATTCTTCTTACTGTAACACATAACTGTTCCTGTCTGTGTACATTAATCACTCGTATACTGTGGAAACTATGTACATCAAATATTTGTTAATGTTGCATCATCATCTAAATTTACAGATTTCATTCAAATCCATATTCTACCAGAAATTGAACCAGAGAAATCTATAAATTTGACCTATATATTTCGACCGACTTCGTCAAAAATGGTAGTTTTATATTTTTTGGCAAATTCTTAGTATAGCTGACAATGATGGATGGAGTATATCTCAGTGTCATGGAGTAATGGATGGCCAGCTTCCAGAAACACACAGCCGACATGAGGACAGATTTAACTTACATCACAGCCCAGTGTCTGAGGAGCTCTACCTGCGGCAAAATTTGAATATATTGTCTCATTACCATTTTTTTTGTGCTTGCAGAATAATAGAGATTCATTGTTGAGATGATGGATTATCTGTATTAGATGCAATTGGTTGGCGATTCATAATTGTCTCCCTTACATTGCCAGTCACCTGGGTTACGTTAATGAGTCGTTTACCCTGTATCCGTGACTACTTAGTGATGATGTAGTGGGTTCATTAATATTGGTTATATGTTGTGCATATTTTTCTCTGAATGTTTTTGCATTTGAAGTAGCGACACGCATAACATTTTGCCAGGGACAGAGACATTGCATGACCTTTCGCGATGACCTTGGTCCTATTAACATTTATGAATGCAATCGAGATCTGGACACCAAATGAGCCTTGACAGTATGAGGGTTAATCAGGCCTCACTAATGTCAAAATTGGAATCGCGTATGATGGATTTCTCAGTACTAGTTGTTCTCTGCTCTACATTGTGATTGGATTATTAGCAGAGCATTGAAGAAGTTGGACTAGTTTTCCACATGGCCATCTAACTAGGTCTTCCTACAAGACTGGTAGTCTGCCTCACGACAAATAATGTAATTGTTGCCTCATAACTTCACATCATTTGGTAGTGCATTACATGTACAACATAAATATGTCCTACTATGGTGTTCCTCTTATAAATGCTAGTCTATTACTGAACAGAACTGTGTTGTATCTGCTAGTGAGTTTGGAAATATGTTTCAGCATGGTCTTTGGAAAAAAACCACTTAATTAATAAATAAATAAATGCTTTAAAATGATTTGCAGTAGTATTAGGTATTAATTTACCTTCACTCAATCTTTTAAAGATTTAACCTTTTACAAATGCTTTTCTATAATGATATATTACCTTCCAAGGATAATATATCTTATTATTTAAGAAATAAAAAGGCATTGGCTTTCTTTCAAAAGAATATAGCATTACACAAAGATATCTAAAATATCACGTTACACAAACATTTTCATGTTCTCAATTAGCTGATCAAACACAACATATCTGGCCAGATTTCAATGTCTTCCAGAACAGGTGCCTTACATTACAATCAAAGAAAAGTCTGATCTTCTTTCATTATGGACAGAGTACCACCATATTTTACAACCAGAGTTTATGAGCTGTAGGTTTCCTGAGGATGTAATTAGCTGGAAGTAAAAACTACCTGCATCTGATGAGTCTAAGTCTAGGATCAATAACGCCAACGCAATGTGTAAGGACGCGGATATTGCTGGGGAAGATATTTTTACATCAGCAATATAGACATTATCTTTATGCTATTGGTTAAGGAGGACCTCTAGAACCCATTTCATGATGTTAGCACATGTCACACTGATGTTTACATTGTCACATGACATGTCGTTCTGTTCTACATTGTCACATATGTCATACTGTACTGAATTAAATGTTTGAACAGGGAGCCAATCTGATTTCTCTATGGAACTTGACCTTGAACTTGACCAACTTTGCCACGGGTGCTCTTAAAACTTAAATGTGTTTTCTGTGGCTGGTGACTGGTAAATATGTAAAGTGGTTACCATCTCTCTCTCTCTTTGTGCATGTCTACAGTCCCATTGCAATGGACGCCAGCCAACAGTTTAATGAATAAACAAGGCTTGTAATTTGCAGAAGCTCTGAAGCTACATGTACCTCTAGGGTAGGAAGGTGTTTGCACAGTGGCTGGATTCTTACTTACCAGACTAGGGTTTTAATGTTTTATTTTCATGGTCTTGGTGTTTGGTAATGGTTAAAATCTGTACAGTCTTGCTGAAATAAAATATTTGAAATAATTTGAAAAAATATTTGAAATTAATGAGCCCTAAATCTTTCAAGGAATGCCTGGATTTGATTGTAGGGAACAATTTAAATAGTTATTGGAAAAGTACAAAACAATGGATGGTCACCACTAATTCAAAATCTTAGATTTAAATAAATACATATTTAAATATGCAGGAAACATAACTTGTTTTTATTTCAGAATATATAGCGACAGGATTGTATAATGGTTAGTGCATCTATAACTGAATAAACTGATTTTGATTCCTATCCATCCATATGTAGGGTTTAATGTATGATTAGATTAATGTACAGCTAGCTATCAATGGTGGTTAATCTGCACTATGTGTGGCTTGTTGCAGGTTCTCCCCCGAACATAAGCAGATTATCACAGATCACTAAAATGCTGTTTATAATGGTGTAAAACATCCAATTCAAAGTGACACAATATTACATTTTACAGCACTTGTCTTAACCAGAGCTACTAAGATTGCTTTTAATCAGATGAACCTAGAAGATGATTTTCAACACGTTTCTGACTTAAATTAATAATATTTGCAGCATAATACCAAACCATTGTGTATCAATTATCATCACAGTGCCTCAGATTTTAGGAATTCCTTTTGAATAATACAGATATCAAGGCTTCTGTTTTTGCGCATGATATTTTGAAAAGGTCAGAAACAATATTGATTCATTATCTGTGTTCATGCTTGCAGGGATTCTTTGATATCGGCAGTTTTTGATAAGCAAGCCAGTTCTGAGAACGAGTTCATGTATCTGGCTAGAGGTGCTTCCAAGTCTTTGTCAACATCAGTGGGTTTTGTCAAAATATGGATCCAAGGAACACTGTGCTTGAAAGGAAGAAGTTCCCCCATTTGTTGCCTGGAGATAAATTGTCAGTCACTTGTTAGAGAAAGTCATTTGTGATGAAATAAGTTTTCAAGTGAATCTGATTGACAGGGTGTAAATGACATGATCAGCTATAATATGACTACATGGCTGGGATATCGGTTGTCTAGGCACAGACATGGCCCATCACAAGCCAGGCTAGATCAGTGATTGGAAGCTGCTGTGAATGTCATTCACGATGTAAGAATATTGATTGAAAATGTATGATGTTATCTCATACAAACTGAACTTTAGTAGTTCTGTTAATAGACTATGGCATTTTAAGCTGTATTGCTTTTATATAATCACATGCCAGTTTAAAATATGTTAAACTCATATAAAGAGTTTGTTAGATAAATAAAAAATAATAGTAAATAAATAGTCCATTTATAAAGCGCATGACTCCATGCTAATGCATGCTCGAAGCTCTAAGACCTGAAGGAATAGTTTCGTTAAAATAGCCTGTTTTAAATTAGATATGGAATATACTAATCAAGATATACCCCAGAATGACAGAAAGCTTTTAAAAGTATTTTAATCTGTGTAATGAGTTTATGCAAACAAACACAAATTTGATTGCCAATTTATGTTCTTCAAGTTGTTTCAGTTTCACAAAACTTTGATCACTGGCATTGTTTTCTTGACGTGTGTATTGGAAATGTGAAATGAATTGCATATCTGTTGTCTATGCCTTTGAAATTTATCAGTACATGTGCCTGGCATTCTAATTTTACATTTTAAATGGATATTCTTTTTTCTTTGTTCCCAATGCCACCAATTTACATATTGTATAATTTTATATTTTTTTGATCAGAGGTTCAGTTTGCAATTTCGTCCTGTTTCCTTCTCCAATTTAACATTTCTCTGTGTTAGGGGAGAGTGTTTGTGGGAAGGGAGGGGGGGTGTATTAGTTTCTTATCTGGCTTTGTGAGCACTCTCAATAATTGCAACTATCCATATAACTGGTTATCTCAGGTGTATATCTATCAGAATAAATGGCAATCCATTAAGGATAACATTTAGTAGTCACAATGAATGATACCACTCTTAAATTTCATAGCAATTCAAATTTGTTCTCATATATCTTAATTTTATATTACTTTCAAATTCATCCTAAAAAGTATGACTGGTTCTCAAAGATACTATCAAAATACAAAGAAAATATGTTTAAATATATGTAAAGCGCATTACCATAAAATGTCTAGTAAAATGTTAGTTGAATAACCAGATCACAATTTAATATCAGTTATTTAACTAATCTGATCCATTATATGCTAAAAGATGCTGTTGCGAGATTCTCTACATATCTTACCATTAGGACATGATACATTTTCCGAGAAACATGTCCTTGGGAAATCTCCAAGACGTTGACTGAGTATCCAATTGGTGCTCCTCATCCACCATCTGGAGAAGCTGTTCCCAGTCCTTTAAGCTGTTCCCAGTCCTGTAAGGTGGTCTTGTGCTGAGGCTCTGGAACATGCATTTCCTGGGATGATTTACAAGCAGGAATCTGGAGATAGATAACCAAAAAATTATCACAAAAATAATGTCCAGGTCCACTGGATGATAATATTCATCACTGCGAGTGGACAGTTTTAGTATGTCCAAGCTTTTCTTACAGTGTATAATTCATTAGTTAGGTTTTCTAGTTGCTGTGGCAGATGTTCAGAGAGTTCCTTTGGGAGCTTTTGATGTATTTAAAGGTGTAGTTCTTCCTAATCTAGTTCATCAAACAGTCTCCCCGTTCCACAAGAAGATATGGCAGTCATTAGCAGCAATAAATCAAACGTCGGGAACATAAAGATCACCAACAATAGCTTTACAGCTACTTTCCTAATCGGCAAAGTTGCCTGACCATATCAACACAAATACATATAGATATAGCTAATCACCAACTTATGATCGTAAATGAATGGATTTTTCTTTCAAATCTGGGGATGACAATTTGATTTGTATAAATAATGTGAAATCAGGTCATATATATTTCACAGCAGTTTTGCTCAATGGCAGAAATAGATTAATGTTTAAGTTTATCAACAATATACAGCTTCAAATTGATTTACAGGTTCCTATTCTAAGCAAACTGCTTCAATATTACTGAAATTCTATTCAAAATTAGTAAAAATATAAAATAATTTCCTCTGATATCAATCGAATTAAAGGTTTATTGTAAAAGTAGCTTTCACAAATAGTTTCCTAATATTAAACACACATCAATAAAAACAAGAAAACATTCCAAATGATGTTTATTAAATCCATAAAAAAAATGTTTCTGGGCAAGTTCTGGCTCCATCTCTCAAAGACTTCCATACTGACAAGCACTAGCTCCTAATGGCTTCCAAAGTACACATGGATTCATATGCAGTGTATGGTGATGTTTGACAAACAATTTTCACCATCTCAGAGGTCTCCCACTTCATTCTCTGAGCTAATCCAGGCACTAAATTCACCTTATAACGAATACAGCAGCCATGAAACTAACCAGATCAATGATTCCTAAATTCCGCATTATTCTGAGGGTCTGCATGTGGCACTTACTGACAAATCAGGGTTTTCCAATAATTTGGTGGAATTATTTGCTGTCGTACCCCCAGTTGTGTTTCAAGGTCAAGGACAGACGTCCCAAAATCCCTTATTTAGATTTTGCCTTCATTGACAAATCCCAAAGGCATAATGGTATTGCTTTTTGGTCAGTTGGATGTATGTTGGGGACCTCAATGTCTGTGTATACTAACAGTGCAATAGTATTCCTCTACTGCACAATGCTAGAAGACAGGTCAAGTGATATTTTTACCTCTGATCCACTTTTTGTTCAGTTTACAAATACTGCCCTTTGCAAACAACCACTGATGGTAATGGGGAAGACAACTCCGGCTTTTATGATATTAGAATGCATGAACAGGCTTAGTTTATGTCCATTGTGTCAATGTGTGTGTATGCGTTCAGTTTGTATTCATTTAGGTATTTATTCATGGTGTATAGAGTGTGTACAGATACCAAAGTGATGTCGCGACTATAACATGGCCACAAGACCCCTGAACTGAAGCCTGTATGTGTGTATCACAGAAACGTACGTTAATAAACCAATGCATATGTGGTACTGACTATCAAAATAACGATGCAGACAGTTGAAGAAAGATGAATATATTTTCTAAATAAATATATAAACACTGTATTCGAATAGGATCTTCTTATTATCTGACATAATAATAGGAAATAAATTGATTGGTTTCATCACAAATATAGATGTATTTATAGTGCAGTCAGTATTTCCATATAGATAACAATTCATATACAGTGTATAATTATAATAATAATAATAATAATAATAAATATTATTTATAAGTTTTACAATAACATAATAATGGTGAGTATATTCCTAATCTGTGAAGACCATTATTTATATAAATTTGTTACTGATTCTATGAATCAAACTGTGCACTCTTTCTAAATAATCAAACTTAATAAATAATACAGAAAAAAATGGAATGAAGTATGCAGCAAAGATGAAATTCCAATACATTCCGAGATAAATTGCATATGCTGGATATTATCGTGATTCTCGGTTTGTGGCCATTGGTGCCGCAGCTACAGAGACTGGGTTCAACCCCAGGAATTGATCAGGTCTGATATAACTCTTTGTTTGCCATAAATATGGTTTTTGTAAGATAAAAAGTGTCGACGAATGTAAGCGAGGCCCGCCATTGATCAATACTCCTTAGGCCAGCTCTCATTGACTGATTTGATGAATTGCAGTATTGGTGTGCGAACAAGCCAGCCAGCCTCTAGGTGTTCATCAACACCAGCCTTAGTTTCATATCATTTCACCTTGTGTGGACTCGCAAATTCGGATCCTATTATTAAAGCTGCAGTTAGAAATCCTCCCTTTACAGTTTCTGTCCCGAGATTAGACACCAACCTTTTGAATAGAAGCTGAATGATGTTTCAATAATGTAGGAATTATGGACCATGTTGTGATTAAATATGAGAATTTGGTAAGATCGCGGATGATTCATTCTGGTTGATCAGTAGGATTATGGTTTCTGGAGTCATTGCTTTACAAAATATGTTTGGAAATGAAGTTTATAGGTAGCATCAAATACAAATATATCAGAGAATGCCGGTTTCGTGTCTTGGTCAATTCATGAAATGGACCCAAATAAGTTGTACAGCATGTAAACTGAAGATACTCTCATCATGGCTTCTATTGGAAACTATAGTTACAAGATGGATATTTGATCAAACTGTACTAAGAAGGTGATGTTTTTGTGAAGCTGAGCTTATGGTTTTTATTGGAAACTATGTAGTTAGAGGATGGATATATGATCCATCTGTACTAAGAAGTTGGTCAATTTTCTCGCTGGTCTGGAACGAATGTCAGATGGCAATGATCTTAAACAATATATCATGCAATGTGACAGGCGATGTCCCTGTGTGGGCCAGAGATACAGTCTACAAATCTGGCGGTCTGACAAGCAATGCACTTACTCTGAGATATCCTCCAGTCAGAACAGTGTCAGGAGAGTGCATACCATTGTGGAGTCATCCAAAACAACACACCCACTGTGACTCTTTGCACCTATAGTGCCTAGAACCACATCGGCAATTGTTCAAGAAACACCGACAACGATCTAAGCCTCCAGTAATGCATTTGCCGGCCAATTTGTGTCAACAAAGATGTGCACTTTGGAGTATTTTTGCATACTTGCTCTAAGTTGGCAGTAATTGTAGACAATACTATAATAATTGATCCAAACACCAGATTGACATGGACTAACAGAGTCAACAATGTGATCTGCTTAGTATCTGGATGCCTAATGGAATAGTTTAGGATGGACTAACTGTCAAGGCCTCCAAAGGGTCACTTTCTAGTTTTGAAGATCATGAGCACTCGTGTGATGTCTCTAATGGACACTCTCCATGCTTTGGGATCACTAGTTTTACTATCGCTACAAGAGGAAGTAAGTCTGTTTCACAAAGATAGAAAGATGAAATAGATTTGAAATTGGAAGAATAACAACATGGTTTGTTGAACAATATCATAGATTAGAAATGCTACTAATGGAAACATTAATCAGATAACCAATTTGTGTATTGCATGTACTTGAAACATTTAAATTGTAAATATGATTGTTCGTTCATTTACACTATGCATGTAGGGGTCTCGTCAAAAGTTGTTAATGGCTATATGTTGTACCTGATAAACACTTAACGAGATAATAATGTAGAAATTCACATCTTAGAGTCTTTTAAATGGATGAATAAGCTTTATTGCCTCAAGTAGGCTCAATATTACCTTTATTAAATATTTGGTATAGAATCATTAGATCTTTAACTTTCTGACAAATGATGAAAAGGAATGTACTGACAATGAAACGTGGGAGGTACAGTAACTACATCGGATAGCAGTTGTCCAGCCTCCAACCCAGGATATCCTCCAATGCTCTATAGAAGGATGACCACCTCCTTGACAAAGAACACTGTAGACTTCTATACATGGCCACTGACCGCAGGAAACGCTGAAAGGATCTGGTCATCCACAACTGACCTGGCACATTCAACTGATATAATATGGCATGATGGAATTCCTTGTGATTGATTCTGGTGACCCTACTGTGGCCTAGACTATAGAACTCTTTGCTAGAATACATACATATATGAATGCTGGTGCAAGACTACATATAAATGGTTTTACCATGTCGATGGTGACATGTACTATTTAGATGCTGCTGCTGCTACTGCTACTGGTTGGATGATTGTCTGGATGTATAAATTATGGGTTCTGGTGGTTTGATATTGATGTTATTCCAATCCTTCTTGAAGCTATTTATGTGCTTAAATCTGTTGGGAAGTTTGAAAATGGCAATTTTGACCAAACATTACTAGGCACCGATACTTAATGATCGTGAAGAATTGCAATTTAATAATAGCTAGACACTGCAGGTTCTCCGGCAATATACCATCCTTTAGACCATATATTTGTTGCTAAGAACTAATGGATTGAGTTATTTCATGTTGATGGTGTGGATAGCATCAATATCAGATTCATCTCTTATCACTAAAACTTTGTACACATATCTCTGACAGATACCATTTTTTTTCAGTTTTGAAGAGGTTCCACTTTAGTTTGAAATGGATCAAATTACTCCTTGAAACCCATACTGCTATTAGACTGATTACCACACGGTACTTTATTTTTTTAACTCTAATTATATCCTGTCCATTTAGCCTACATTTTCTTAATGTGTTCTATAATTCCCCATACATTCCTGTGTTGGGATCTGCTCTTCATTCTACTACAAGCACAGCTCCACACTGTATATCTAACGTGATGTGTTTATATAAACACTGTCCATGCTGGTGGTAGTGTATAATGTGGTAATAGCTCTGTCATGGATTCCAAATACATCGCAGGCTGTAGCAGGCTGTGCGTCTTCCTGTTTGCATTTATCAAGTGGTATACATAAGTTATCTTATGAAATGCTGCAATACTCATGTGGAGAAGACAGAAACTATGATGGGCAACCTTTCCAGGGCGCAGATTCACGAAGCCTTTGTAGCCACTACCAGACCAGACCCTTCTTGTCTATCATACAAGACCACTTACAAGAGGATTCTGGTCTTGTAGTGGCTACAAAAGCTTCATCATGGAAGTGTGCCCAGTAATGTTGCCAGATTCCCTGCGTAGGTTGTGATGTGTGTGTGTGATACAAGATACTCCTACTGATCTTGACCAGCAGTGTTACCCCTTTGGCTGAGTCGGCCGAGCATTGAACCCGCAATCCAGCAACTCAGGTTTGAATCCCAGGATCAGTATGATTCTGTTACATGTGTGCAATTTATTGAACATTTACATTTATTCAAGATGTCATTTGAAGCATATATGAATAAAAATAAATTTATTTTAAACCATGACACATGTACATATCAGTGTGACTTTCCTATATTTGTGAGGTGCATAGATTTATAGGGATACAATTCAGGCATCGGCATTCAATACTTCTTCTTGTCTGGCTTACCTCCCTTTTCAACAATGTCTGTTGTAATCGTACAGATACCAGCTGAACCTTAACTTAGACTAACTTTAGACTTGTACTGACTGGCTTGTACTATGATCTAGATAACAAAAGCTGTAATAGGGTTACCAGCATATCTAGAGCCAGGAAGACAACACATAACACCATCATACCAGATAGCTATTTTCTGCTACTATATTTATTTTGGTATTGAGGCTTGGCTTCGCTTTCAAGATTATTTTCCTCATTTTGTGGCTTATCAGTTTATTAGAGGAGGAAAGATGCAACATGTTGTCTTTCATAATAAACAGAGCAGCTGGTAATACTTGAAAGCAGTTTTAAACTCATTGATATATACTGGTACGTTCTTGGATAGCATGGCCGCATATTGGTGAAATATTCCCGCTGTGACGTAAAGCACTAATTCATTCATTCGTGGATAGCAAGTAATAGTTTGTGTATGTAATGATCATTTGTAATATGAATGTTCATATGTTTAGGATTCATGACAAATGCAATCTGTGCTAATTTTTGAGTCGAGAATTAATATACACTGTAGCTGGTGCTAAACTTGTGAAAATGCACGTTCACATTTGTAACTATAGAATTATTTCTCTTAGCTTTACCAGTGATTGTACTGCATTGGAATCCTGTGACCTTACAATTTCAAGTACAGCTTGAAATATTTATGGCTTTTTTTTCTTCAACTAATTATGCATCTGTCGTGCAATAATGAGTACAGGTAAGGTCTCGTTAACAGGTGTGATATAGGTAACTCAACAGAACAGTCCCACAGCTCATTTATCATTCATAGTATTGATACAAGACAATTCAATATGTCATCACTTGTACCAAATGTACACAGTTGTAAGCATTAATCAATAATAATGGATGAACATTGACTATTTTTATTTAAACTGTTTCAAAAATATTAGTTTGAATTTAAAGACTTGAAACTACTCTAGAATCCTTGAAATTCTGATTTAAAATATTATTTATCCATTTCGAATGTTTTATCAATGTTTTAAAAATGATTATAATATTATAGAAAAAAACATTTTCATATGCATTTGAATTATATTAATCAGAATCTCTTTTCAATATAGTACCCACAGGTTGCCATTGCCATGAAGAAGGTTATAAGATATGTTTGTGTCGAGATGTGCACTGATCGGACATCCAAATGGTGGTAGTCACAGGGGTGGGTTGAAGGTAAAAAATGGCAAATGCCAAACTGGTATGTAATACATGATGTTTTGTGTTGTGTATGCTGATGCCTACAGTCTGGTGGGTGTACTCATAAATACACCTTCCCCTTGTCAGACCTCATACAGGTGGCAGTCTCTCAAGACTTCCTGTCAGACCGAGGTAGATTAAGACCTTGTCATGATGTATACCTACATGCATCTCTTCCAAGTTCACTTTATTACCGAGAGAAAGTTAAACATAGATCTTGTGAAAACACTATTATAAAACGTGGTTATCAAGATTTTAGCGTGAGTGTAATCTGAAGAAAAATCTACTATATATCCCAGTTTACAAAGTTGAGTTTATTACTGAGAAGTAGAATATTAATCTAGTGAAAACACCATTATAAATGTTTATGTCACGATTCTAGTGTGAAAGTGATGAGAAGCAATACAGACATCATCTGAATTCTATATCTGAAATAAAATTATTGGGATACAGATTGACATGAATTGCATATGAATATTATATTTCAAATTATCTCGTCCTTTGAGAGCAGCTATCATGTACTGAATTCTCGTTACTTGGCACACTTTCAAATCTTCAAAAGATGAAGACTTCCACATGAATCTGGCAGTGACTGTCTTGCTTTGAAGCCATAATTTTGAGAGGATTTAATAGTTGTAATAAAATACAACATTATTTTGTTTATACTGTTGTCACGTTTTATTTAAGTTTTTGATAAACTTGTTATGATATTCACAACATGGCATCCATGGTGAATCCTGTCAGCTAAGTGCACACAGCCAGATTTTCACCAATACTTATTCATAAAGTTTTGAAATTCATTTAAATAATGCAAATGCAAGTACTTATATGATGAAATGTGATGTCATATTCTGGTAAAATACTAATTTGGCAAGGTTCATCCTGTGTGAAATAGACAATGCTGTCTTCAAAGAATATACATAATTGTTTTTTTTATTTATCGTGCCAAGTTTTTCAATAATATCTAAATCCCAGTCCTTCTTGACCATGTAATTATTTCTGTACTTTCAGGGTTTCATTTGAATTACTACAGTGTCATGTTTATTTTTTAGGGAAATATTTTCCAATATTCATTCTTACTGAATATTCTATTTTATTCTCTAGAGATGTTCTCTAATTTCAAGTATAAATAGTTGTTTTTTTATTAAAAAATTGTCTTCCTTTATCTATGTTTGTAATGATGTAATTGTAGAAGAAATAATTAGCCTCATCCTTCCATCCTTTTATTCTGTCTTGGCAAAGGCTAAATTGATGGTTTAATCACAATGTAACAGCTTTTGCCATTTCTTTAGCTAGCTCAAGAAACATTACATCAGAATTGCGCATTTAGGCATGAAAATAGAACAGAACAGTATTTCCTCTGTGGTACATAGGCAGAACAAGACTGTTTAATGTTTCTATGTTAGTAGGGCATCAGTGTGTTGTTTGTTTTTATGCAATATAGGTCCATAGGCAAATAGTTTTTCTCTGTGCATGTTACAGGCCCGGAGACATTTGGTTTAATCACCACGGTAATTACAGGCAGTCACATGCTCGTTTGTAATTAGAGGTCACACAACCCATCAATTCTGGGATCGATCTTGCATCATTAATCTTCCATAATTCTTGCCTCCAATCTGTGATATCTGCTGTAAGTATAGTCAAGGAATTGCCAGATAGTAGTAACAGTGTTACTTTCTTTGATTTTAATGCCTATGTGTATTTACGTATTGGAGTCATGAGCTTGATTGAATAGTCATCATTGTTCAGTATAGCTGTCATTTCTTAGGATGTGCAGGACCTAATCTAAGATGGCATGCAATTCGTTTTACCATTATAACAAATTACACCGAATGTTCATTTTAATCCCAAATTGATTTTGTTCAATTTTTAAGAAAATAGAAGATAGTTGGACTGTTTCGAAATTAAATAAAAATCTGTTGGATGAATGGTTAATAGCCACTAAGAAGATTAAGTTTGATTTTTTGGAATCAGTAATATCATTGAGCATATGCTTTCTGGCAGTCTGGTTTGAAAAATATTTTAGTCAAAAAAGCAAAAGGATTCCTTCATCATATTCAATGTTTTTTGGACATTTTGACATTAATACTTTAATTGTTATATTCTCAGGGGATTTTTAAATGTTACCATAGCAACAAGTTAATTTGGCACACTGGGGTCCATTCAAGCTTGCAATTGATTTTATTTTCTGAATTGCAAAGTAGTATAAGACTATTGATCACAACAGATAGAATATAATATAAAATGTAGAAAAATAGCCTCCACTGACCAGCTTCTTGGAAGTATTAATCAATACTTTCTGTGAATACATGAAACTTGATGAGATGTATATTATACAATTGTATGTGCATTTTTGTTCACTTAATTGATATCTTCCACTTTTTATCGACTTCTGTTGTTGCATGCTATCACAAATCCTCATTATATCCACTTAATTTATATCTTCCACTTTTGGTTGACTTCTGTTGTTGCATGTTCTCGCAAATCCTCATTATGACTTGTATTGAAGGACACAAAGTAAGAGGGACATCTTTGAAGAAGAGGATAGTTCTGTGAGCGACATCAATTGACGTTCTGTAGTCAAGCCACTTTCCTCAGTAATGAAGTCTTTGGGCTCTTAGACTTAGTCCTCGGTTACGCTTGCAGACAATTTACTAGAACTGTCTTTTCCTGCTCAGACCGGTGTATTAGTGAAAGAGTGACAACATAATATAATTGTTAGCCTAGACGAGCTATTGTTATGAAATTAGGAAGTGTCAGTTTTGACTACTCTCTCTGTCATATTTAGCCCATCCACGTCTCGGGACGATTATTGTTCTTGACAGAGTCTTTGAAGTTTGTGCCAATCACTTCCTGTAAGAGTCTAGTCTGGCCTCTCCACTGGTGCTCATTATCTTGTCTTGTTTTAATAGGGAAATGGCAAAAACGAGCACAATGGCAAGAATCAGACAGTGTCAATGTTTATGTCTGAGAATGCAGCTTCTTGTTTCATTTCGGACAAATGATAGTAATTGATCAATATAAATATTTTCTTGGATGTCAAAGACCTGACAGACTATATTTGAATCAATCAAGAATGAAAATAACTCAATGGTCAAATGTTGTGGAAAGAAATGTGCTTGTTGTATAATAGTTGGCAGATAAGGAAATAGACTTAGCCGACATGGTGGGATCAGGAATTTAATATCTTTTCATTTCATAGAATACCACGTATCACTATTGCAGAATTTAACATCAGTAGTCTTTTCAGAAAATTTATGAATATATTAATTGTGTTTGAAATTTAATCTTCATTTGTGTCATTGTGGATACCATTTAAGTGTTTCTCCAGTAAGCCAGTATATGTTTAGTACACTAAATCTGTGTGGACTATATTAATCTACCACTTCCTTCACAAAGGTTGTTTGTCCATCCCTCCTTGTTCGGTGAGGTAATAAGCTGTACCAAAGTGTCAACACTGTGATTTTTACCCAAAGTAATTCAGGTTAACTGAATTTACAGAAACGATCTTTGAAGTAAAATTTACTGTAAAAAGTCCAAGTGAATACTTCGTTGCGATTAGTGACCTCACTGCCGCTATAAAATTGCATCTTTGATCTTACTTCCCATAAATGCATCATGCGGAATTGTTAAAGCCAACATAGGCCCATGCTTGGCCAGTCAGATGGCAAACAAGGTTCCACCAGTTGTTTCATCCACATTGCGAAATAAGGCCTTCCAGTTCATTACAGAAAGAGAGATAGTCCAAGCTTAACGTTGTCCTAGATTTTTTTGCTTAGCCACATTACTGCTGTTTTCTTTGAGAATTTCCAATAGACTGAATTCAAAGAATTTCCCAGGGATACAATATTGAACATCATATGACCATCCATGACTTTCATCCACGTTCATCTAACGCATTCCGGTTGACCTCATGTACTCAGCAATATTAATTAAATCCTCGCATTTTTCTCGTATCTTCATAAACCTACTTTTGTCTTGGGCATTTGAATATCAAACAATATAGAGTAGTTTAACAACCCTCCATTGGGACACAAACTGACTTTTGTGTATGTTCAATTCCCAGCTCGATATGATATGATGATACGTCATTGTGAGCTGTTTTGTGTGCTCTGAGGTATGGATTCATGAACAACTACTGCAACAACAGTCAACATAGGTTCCCTATTACCAACGTTCAGGTTCGTGGGCCTCTAATGAAACACACCATGTTGTAATAATTTCCTCCAGTCGCAGAGTCTGCTGGGTAATGCAAGTGGTGTGTGATCGCGCTGGTTGTGCATGTTGTGTGCACCGCCAAGAGAAGTGGCGGATTCATGCATTGCTGAACACCCTGGTAGCCGTCTTTGGAATTGCAGCATCACCAGGAAATTGGGGAGAATGGACGGCTGGAATTTAATGCTATTAATGAGAAGTTTATCCAGAACTTATTTAGAGTTTTATAGACTGGGATTGCTGGTATTGTGTCATACATTGGCACTGGTGTTATTCTGGTTCTGCTGGAGCTAGATGTGCCGCAATACCATACTCTCCAGCCAATGTTCTTATTGATGCAATTGCCACCACTTCACATGGACCATTCAGTCTGTGAATTACTTCACAATGTAGCCCTGGCAGTCTGTATATTGTTAGGGTTATATCGTTATGTTAGAATTCTCCCTGCTATATTAATCAAAACCATTGATTGCTCTACAGTAAATTCCTGGCAGGAAGAAGGTTAAGCATGTGAGTTTGTATGGGTTAATTTGTTGTTGTAACAGAATGGTGTCACTTAGTGAAATTGGAGGTACAGGTTGCACCCCACAATTGGCAATCCACACCCATGACTTCAAATCTCATACCTCTCACCTCACGTCACATAATATTCTTCACCTTACTCTAGATATATTGCATCCAATTCCACATCCAGTATTGAATATCTATATGAACCGTACCATACCTAAACCCGTATGTCACATCTATTAAAATTTGTTTTCACTCCGTTAATTGTAATGATGGTAAAATATGCTTGTTGTAGAATATTTTCTCCAGCTGCTGTTATATCTTATTTTGGTAAGTTAGATTTTCTGTTTGTCTCAAAGTCATTGTAACCAGATAATACATGTCTATGGGTAACTAGCAAGGAATGCATTAGTATGTCAGTGTTGATTAACCCAAAATGACAAAAGCAAGTTTATATGTATCCAAATTTAATAGTACATTGGGGTTGTTCTTTTGTGGAATGCTTCAATAATAAATAAAACATGCCTTTTCTGTATAATGTATTGACCCTACATTGTAACAAGGTTATAAACTAAGGGTAATTAGGAACCAGCCAGTAAAGAAACATGTACGAGCCATAAAATATTAAAATATTAAGGTGTCTCCCTTATGCAGGTGCAGATCTGCAGTATGCTACAGTATCATATCAAGGACAGTACAGAGATCAATGTTCATGTTAATCACAAGGGTTGTATTAGGAAAGGGTGTTTTTCACTCATGAATATTGTATGACAATTTCTCTCTCCGACTCCGAGGTCAGAAAGGTAGCGAGACGGAGTACTGGGTTTAGTTTGATGTGAATGTTAGGTAGGTGTCTTTTTTAAGCTAAATATATTATGACATGAATATGATTCAAATATGACACAAGTATGACAATGATACAACACAATTACAACATAAATATGACACAACTGATAGAAAATGACAATTGACACAAACACAATTCAAATACATCAAATATGACACAAATATGACAGGATACTGCACAATTATTTACAGATAAGACAAAATATGACATAAAATACAACACAAAATATGACACACATATGACCCAAATATACAAATACAGTACAACTATGTAACGAATGTGACACAAATATGACAAACAACAATAACAAAGTTGGGTAGACAGCAGCAGCAGGTAGTCTGAAGTCTGTTTAATCTTTCGAAAATATTATTATCGTTTAATCTTTCGAAAATATTATTATCGTTAAGACGCAATGTTATTGCTTCATTGCCTCTGTTTGGTTTGCAAAGTCCACCTGGGTAATGGAGCAAATTTTATGCTGTTTTTAGACGTGTAAATTCTGTACAAGTCCACCACGACCATCCGACCACTGCTGTGATTGAGGTCGTCAAGGCTCAACTCTTCATACCTCACTGTGTAGTTAAACTATTATCATACAAAAGTTTCAATATTTAATGATTCATTTTAAAGTGCTACTCGGTGGTAGTTTTCTTCCACTTGAACTGGGTTGGTTCTCCAGCTTTTGTTGCCTGTGAATAAGTCTAGATACAACCATATATTAACTTTCATGTCATCAATGGTATTTAGGCTTGTTGTTACTTATCTGCCTTTGGTAGATGCAGGGTATATACATGTAGTGCAGAGGTTTGTTATATTGATCCAAACGTGCAATTGATGACTATTATTGCTTGCGTTCAAACTCATCTATTCATTTTCTCAAACATTTATGGAAAGTATGTATTTAAAAGGTGTCCAATTAGATTCAAAATTGATTGTGTTCAGATTGTATTGTACATGTATATAGTTTGTGTGGAAGACCATTATTAATTGTTGGGTAATTTACTCGCCCTTGTCATGGTTTGACAGTACTGGTTGACAAGAGTAAGCCAAGAGTCTTACTTAAGCAAAGGTTTGATAGCTGTCGCTGACATACAAAATGATAAATCTTACCCATTGTTGTGATTTATTTGTATAGTACAAGCATGTCAAGTCTATGTGTTATGCCCACGTGGAATTAAATGATACAGTGCTATTATAACTGACAACATTATCAAGTGTTTGATCTTGAATGCCACTGTAAGACAAGTTGAGCAGTATTTTAAGGACAAGTTGAGCAATTTCTTTAAGAAGGTTCTAAGCTGAAGATTGTTTAGCAAGGACACTTTATGATGCCTGCAGTGCCACTGAATAGAATCAGGCGTATTGTGATGTTGGAACGTTAGAAGGCAAAGGTCTGATATAATCTTCTCATCTGTCTTTTATTGTGTGGTGGAGGCTGGAAGTATACTGTTTGTATGACAACTGTCTATCATGCTGAGTGGAAATATACTATTTGTGTGACCACTTTCCATCATGTTTAGAATAATTAGAAGAACTCTTATTCCTATATAAATAACACAAATAACAATTTTGATATTGATGAGGATACAAGATAAAGTATGACATAAATATTTTCAAAGCCAATCCACCATTATAATGGCATATAACAAATTTGTCCTTACTCAGAACCAATTAACAATAATTTGCCAGTTCTGATTGTCCAATTGCCAGACACTCAGTAATACTGCAGTTCACAGGAAGAACGTGAGAAGTTAATTCCCTTTATTGACCTACTTTTGAATAGATCCAGGGCAAGATCGATCTAAAGTGTGTTAAGTAATGGCACCATGGGTGGAGGCAAATACTCTTAAATTGACAACTTTACTTAGTAAGGGACCATAGTTAGTGATGGATATCTGTCATAACAGTTCATCATTGGCATCCTATCTCTTGTTAACACCCAATCTTATCTAGTGAACATAGATGACATTATGCTAATACTTGGTTATATATTGGTTATGGCCAGTGTTGAGGCAGATTTTGGTGCAGTGGTAGAAGGTCAAACTTGTGAGCCACCTCTGGGGCCTGCGATCAATGCAGTAGTTTCTGATATTGTTATGACAGGATGTGATGTCAAAAGATGTTCTTAAGCCACAACACAAACCAAATAGTCATTGTTCATGGTCTACTGTTAGCTCTGCCAATGTTCACTGATTATGTATTATATCAATGCTGCAGTTATAACCATTGTGTGTGTAGGCATAGATGTTCATTGTCCTATATTGTGCACATTCAATCATATTTACTGTTCAGAGATGTCCTATGTTTGTTAACTGATTAAAGAGATAGAATCTGATTCTGCAGCACATCTTGATTGTTTTATGTTGTTTTAGCATAGATTTGATTAGATTGTTTTGATATTTATATTTTTATTCCTAATTTTCACAATGTAATATATATGTAGCAAAAGTCATATTGGCCCTTTAACACTCCATCATAGCTATTGTTCTTGGGTGTCCTATATATTGCCACCACACTGTAATAGTTTACTTGGCAGATGTAGTATTTAGGATGGGTGGTAGTGCAGTGGTAGAACAGTTGAACTTCGGAGTCGAGGTTTCAGGTTCAAATCCTGCCCCTGGTGCCAGGCATCAGTGTTCGTGACAGTTACTTTTCTGACACGATATTATAGGATGCGATGTCTCTAGAGTGGCAATGCAGTTGTCATCCTTGGTCTTGTCAGTACCAGCCGATGCTCGCAGGTTTACTGCAACATTCAGCATTACAGATGTTGTGGGTATCCTCCTGCCCTAAACTGACATGTCGTGATATAAGTGAAAGATTCTTGAAAGCGACTTAAAACCCCAATCCAAAAAAAAACACTATCACTAAACAATGTACTGTTATTATCACAAACTGGGACTTGTGATCAACTTTAATTTCCGCCGAGATTGGGTGACAAGTATGAATATGTTAATGGAGGACGGCTGTTCTTTGGTAGAGAATGTAATGGTTACATTCAGTGTTACTTCATTTTTAATATGCTGTCATTTTCATGTTCAACATCTTGTTCGACTTCAATTCACTGTATCTATTCTTCCTAACTCATTATCCATTAATATCGACTTGATTTATAAGTAAGAGTGATGTTTGACAATATCTCTGTGTGTCTTGTGCAGTCATCTCGTCGCAATGTAAGTGAACTCCAACATAATATTCTCACCCACTAAAACAGATTTGTCAAAATCGTCCTATCATTTACATAGTTAACCCTTCCCTCTTCAATACTCACACCTTTGTGGCAGTAGTGGTCACATGACATAGTAGTTGGGTTGGGTCACATGACATGGTAGTTGGGTCACATTTCATGGTAGTTATGTCACACATTTGATAACATAGTAGAACTACTTTTATTTTCTGATATAGAATACTAATTTAAATGAAATATGTGCTGTATCTGATTGTGTTCACATTTGTTATTGTATCAATGATCAAATATTGATTAACAGCTGACTTTGTAATTATTTCTTTTGATAATCTAATGTTAAATATGGTGTGTTATGATATACCTACCTTATTATAATTGATTTTATTTGCAATCTATGTTATTTTTGCTTAATTCTTGGCTTGTGTGTGAGTGCGTGTGTGTGTGTGTGTGTGAGTGTGTGTGTGTGAGTGCGTGCGTGAGTGCGTGCGTGAGTGAGTGCGTGCGTGTGTGTGAGTGCGTGTGTGCGCGCGTGCATGCGTGAAGTCCCATATATACCCTACTGAGACATCTGCATACTTTAGCAAAGTAGTAACTGCCTCTATATCATATAGCAGATGTATATAGCAATTATTTTATCTCACTTGTCCACAGAGCTTACAAAAACATTGATTGTATGTTTGTATTGCTGGTGTGAACTCGCATCCTCTGCTGTAGACTAGGTTTGAGTTGAAACTTGGTATTCATGTATGGTGGATCCTGTAGCGCTATGAGCATGCTTTCGAGCGTGGATTTGGCGCAATATATAAATATTCACATTATTATTATTATTATTATTCACATTTCTCACCTTTTTCCCCCCTAGATGATCACAACTTTTTTCCCCCAACAACATTGACCTGCTTAGAGTGGGAGGAAAACCTGTATCTGTTTTTATGTTATATATTTGTGTTGCTCTAATTTGAAGTGTTCATGAAATCTTTAGTACATTTTGCACCAGATAATTGGAAGTGTGGGCTAAACTGTGGTGTTTATTTTGGAGATTACACTGTAGTGCAGTGGTAGAACAGTTGGACCGGAGCCAAAGGTTCCAGGTTCAAATCCCGCCCCGGGGGCCCGGCATCAATGTTTGCGAAAGTTACCTTTCTGATGCGATATTGATAGGATGCGATGTCTGTAGAGTGGC
>JAUTBT010055471.1:2184-15355 GCA_032361225.1 Lepetodrilus schrolli | reverse complement strand
TTATTATATTATATTATAATATTATATTATGTTCGTACTATTGTGACTTATTATATTATATTATAATATTACATTATGTTCGTACTATTGTGACTTATTATATTATATTATAATATTATATTATGTTCGTACTATTGTGACTTATTATATTATATTATAATATTACATTATTTTTGTAGTATTGTGACTTACCGTAGTAATGCTATTATATCGAACTTACTTAGACAGTAGGTCTTACTGTGATATTGAATGAGACCTGAGTAAGACCCATGTACACTTGAGTAGGACCTGAGCTTGCCACATGGATGTCATAGGAGATTAATAATTAGTGGAATACTCCTGTGTATGTGTGCATGCATGCATGTGTGTGTGTGTGTGTGTATGTATGTGTGTGTCTGTGTGTGCGTGTGTAGTGTGTATGTCTGTGTATGTATGTGTGTGTCTGTGTGTGCGTGTGTGTGTAGTGTGTGTGTGTCTGTGGTGTGTGTGTATGTGTGGTGTGTGTGTGTCTGTGTGCGTGTGTGCATGTGTGTGTCTGTGGTGTGTGTGTGTATGTGTGTCTGTGGTGTGTGTGTGTGTGTGTCTGTCTGTGTGTGGTGTGTGTCTGTGTGTGTGCGTGTCTGTCTGTGTGTGTGTGTGTGTGTCTGTGGTGTGTGTGTGTGTGTCTGTGTATGTATGTGTGAGTGTGTGTGCGTGTGCGCATGTGTGTCTGTCTGTGGTGTGTGTCTCTGTGTGGTGTGTGTGTGTGTGTCTGTGTGTGTGCATGTCTGTCTGTGTGTGTGTGTGTGTCTGTGTGTGTCTGTGTATGTATGTGTGAGTGTGTCTGAGTGTGTGTGCGCATGAGTGTCTGTCTGTGGTGTGTGTCTCTGTGTGTCTCTGTGTGTGTCTGTGTGTGGTGTGTATGTACATGAGTGTGTTCCTGCTCAGAGGGGTTGAGAACATTTTGAGCATTGCAGTGTCAGACATACCTTCTGAATGAGCTTGCTGAGATCTTCAAACGCCACAGATATATTCTTGTTTGTTTCATTATGTTTCTTCTGGATTGACCTCTCGATCCCTACAATTCCTGGTCGATGTCGTGGAAGCTTGAACAATTATTACCACATCAAAAAAGTGGAATTCGAAACTTAATATAAGTGGTACACTGATGTTGATGATACACTAATATCAAAGCGTAAAAAAATATTATATCAAAAACGTGGCATTCAAAGCTTAATTTCCATAGTAAACTAATATTGATGGCACACTAATATCAATGGTATACTAATGTCAATGGTACAATAGTATCAATAGTACACTGATATCAATGGTTTCTTCAATTAAGTGTTACATTATTATCAATGGTACACTAATATCAATGGTACACTAATATCAATGGTACACTAATATCAATGGCATACTGATGACAAGGGTATACTTATGTCAGCGGTAAACGAATATGAACAGGACATTGTTGTTAATGGTACATAGCGATACTAACAGAGCTGACAGGGTTATTGACAGGTGATATTTTCTGTTCCCATCTCTTCAGTTTTAGCTCTTCCTGGAACCTCCGAAAGAACTGAAAACAAACAGTGGAAATAACAGCTTTTTTCTCAATAACCACAATACATAAACATTGCTGCTCACTGTTTGATAGAGCAAGATCAGATAATGCAGACAGAGATGAGACAAGATAATATTACTACTAATAGTAATAGTAACAATAGTAATAATAATAATAATAATAATAATAATAATAATGGACATTATACTGTTTAGAGTACACTGTATATCCAAACCCAGAGGAGAAGATACAGCCTTATTCTACAAACTATCTATATTCAAAAAATTAATCTTTTGCCCATACGTGACGATCATATTGAAACAAAATATATGCTGTATATATATTGAATATATATTGTTACGCACAGATGAGAGCAGTTTAGGAGTCACGATGTGAATGTATTTAAATGCAGGGATGGCAACAGACAATTGTGATTTCAACGGAAAACAAGGCCGGGGTCTGCAAATACATCGACCCCTGGACAATTAAATCAGTGCTTTTCCGCGGATCTGTGGAAAATTGCCATGCTTGTAAATGTAAGTTTAGGCGTCGTGATGTAACGTAAGTGTATTTAGATGTACCTCTTTCTGGCCAGCCTCGCGGAATGACAGTCGGATGTAGCTGTGTGGACTGCGCGATGTCGGGCCAGATGGTTTGTTGGATGGCGTTGGGCTCAGGTGAACGATGATCTTGGCGCTGAAACAAACACGCAATGTCTGCTCAGTATCGCAACCATTCATGGCTAGCAGTGCATCACGATAAAGTAATTCAACACATTCTCAGTCACAGGTGAAGTAATTCAACACATTCTCAGTCAAAGGTAAAGTAATTCAATGCATTCTGATTCACAGGTAAAATAATTCAACACATTCCCAGTCACAGGTAAAGTAATTCAACAACACATTCTCAGTAATTCAACACATTCTCAGTGACAGGTAAAGTAATTCAACACATTCTCAGTGACAGGTAAAGTAATTCAACACATTCTCAGTAATTCAACACATTCTCAGTCACATGTAAAATAATTCAACACATTCTCAGTGACAGGTAAAGTAATTCAACACATTCTCAGTAATTCAACACATTCTCAGTCACAGGTAAAATAATTCAACACATTCTCAGTGACAGGTAAAGTAATTCAACACATTCCCAGTCACAGGTAAAGTAATTCAACACATTCTCAGTGACAGGTAAAGTAATTCAACACATTCTCAGTCAAAGGTCAAGTTATCACTTCTGAGAATGAAATGAATTGATATTTGGTTAAAAAGTATAAATTTATAAAGTCATTAGTGATATTGTCAATATACAATCGAATTAAAATCAGGTCTCAAGTTTTGCTCCTTTAAGTATTTGGACACTCAACAGTGATCTATGTACGAATGTCAACATATCTGAGTGTCAGTTTGGATCTGATTTTAATGAGATTGTTTAAGAGGTTTAGAACTGATTTCATGATTATTTCACATATATAACGGCTTGTCACTTTAGGGTACGAGGAAATCCGCAACATATCCGCTGAATATTGCAGTAAACCTGTGAGCACTGGCTGGTACTGACAGACCAAGTATGATAACTGCATTGCCACGGTACAGACAGCGCATCCTATCATGATTGCGTCAGAAAGGTAACTTTTGTGAACATTGATGCCAGGCTCCCGGGACGGGATACATGGGAAGCTAATTTTATTTCTGAAGCTAATGTGTGAACACTTCAGCGATATTTACCTTTTTGAGATGCCCGACGACTGTTCCTCCAGGTACACGACTAGAGAGAGAGGGAGAGCCACCACACAGTTCTACAATACAAGACAGTCTGGGCTTAATAAATGTGCTTCATTGTGTTGGGGCGTAGAGTCACTTTCAAGATTACTTCATTAATAACATCAAGACTCGTCAGTTTACAGCAGGGAAAACTATACTACCTCCAGAGTGTTATGTTGTTACGTAAGACTCACAACACTGAATTCGTGTTTATTTCCCACTGGCATTAATAAAAAAGATTTTTTATCTTCTCCATTTCTTTTTATATTGGGGTTTAGAACCGCTTACAAGATTATTATTAATAATGATAATAATTAATACGTCCATTTGTATAGCACAATTTCCATCCAAGAGCCTGCTTGAAAATGCATGCATTATATTATTACCCTGGTCGATGGATCAGTGTGCACTCATTTCACCTTATCAACTCCCTGGAGAGTATTCATCCTACCGGGTAATATAATCAAACATTAATGTTTGGCTAATTTTCTTGACCCTGTTTATGACCGGGTAGTGATAATGCTTTGCTATACTCACTTCACCAGCCATAATCCTCCTATGAAGACTATGGGAGCAAACTGTGCTGCATACTCCAGCGGCAAAGATCACTACACCAAATCTCACAGATAAGACATTACTTTGTTTGAATCTGCTGTCATTTTTTTTACATACCTTGTTGGAATAATTCACTAAGACGTTGCAAACTCACTCAAATATCCATCGTATATGATGGTGGTGTTGGCGCTTGCATAAAAGACTGATGTGAAAAGTTGAGGTATAAAACTAAACAGTTTAACATTGTCACAGTGATTACGGATGGAAATGATTATTAGTTTAATCTGTTTCATTTTAGGCTTTGTCTTTTCACATCAACCTACATTTTTGAATACACATGCACCAAAACCAGTGTAGGATATGATCGGAAAAAACGAATTTAAAATGTGCTGGTAAATTATTTGGATAAGATGTAAAAAAAAGTGACAATGGATTCAAACAAAGCGATGTCCATTTTGATCTATGACATGTGCTTTTTGAGGAGAAGTTTGAGATTTGGTGTAGTGTTGTCTGCCGCCAGAGTTGGCACTTTGCTCCCACAGCCTTCATAGGAGTATTATTGCCGGTGAAGTGAGCATAGCGAAGCATTATCACTACCCGGCCATAAACAGGACCAAGGTAGTTTTCTAGCAAGTTTCAAACACTGATTGTAGATGTTTACCCTGTTTCTGTGGTCTTTCCACAGCAGTCTGTGAGTTGTCAAAGAGAGAACACCATACTCAAATGAAGTCTGAAACAGGATGTATTATGACTTCTCAATCTCGTGATAAAAAGTATGAAAATATGAAAAAATATGAAAATAGTAAACCAGTGGGACAGGTGAACAATGTAGCTCATGTAGGCAAATCAAATGTAAAACCTTCATGTACAATACGTACATAATGATAATTATGTGATTGTCAACAAACCGTAATTGTATGCCGTTAATCATCTGTGTTACTATCGAGTGACCGACTTTCGTGGTATTAAGGTTCGAAGCGAGCTGCTCGCGATCTATTGACTGTATCGAAATTCCAATACAGTATTAAACATAAAGAACACTCACTTCCTCGTTCTTTTATCAGAACACTGCTATTGCCACCCTTAAATTTAACAATACACCGGCCCAAGTGAATTCATCACTTTGGCAGCTTTGGAAATGACGTATACCCTTTTCCATGGTAAACGGAAAAATGTCTATATACGGAGATCAAGTTGGAATAAAATTATAATATTTTTAGAAACTGTTTGGCAATATTCTGAAGCATAAATAAACTATAAAATAGTTCAAATGATGTCAATGTTCTTTAAATAGAAATATTAACATAAATATGCGATGCAATCTGGAAAATGCCGAAATAAATACTAAAATATCTGGAAAATGAAATTTTTAATAAAATACTACAATTGTCATTTAAATGAAATATGTTATGATGAATATGAAATTTCATTAGTAAAATTTACAAAATCAAAATAAGGAATGAAATCGACAAGAGATATTCCATTCAGGTCACATGATTTATGATGCTAAACATTACTTCTATCATGACTGCTAGCAGACGATGTGACTGTCATATTTTTTAGAGCTTGCAATTATTTATTTGTGATTTTTTTTACGTGACATCAAAAGGTGCATTAACCTCACATGTACATTTTGTAATGTTTCACTTTGTTCGATTGCATACTTACGTTTGCTGAGGATATGTTTACCAATTCTGCGCGATATAACGGGGGAAGTGTCAGAAATCAAATATATCCGAATGGTGGCGGGATTCTTTGAGTTTTGGAAGCAGAAGCAGCGTTTTAGTAAGTAGTACGAAAGCTGGGCTACCCCGAAAGGGGGACATTACACGGCATTTAATATTTTCAGAAGAAATAAATCCTGATGCCAGTATTTTATTAATAAACAGTAGCGGTGTTGTTTACATCACTAATTTAACTTTACAATATATATATTGTGGGCTGTGGGAACTACCTTGTCGTGCCCATCGTACAAACAGACACCAGTCTGTTGCTCAACAAGAGTTTCTCCAGTGTTCAATGATCCGTCGCTCCATTCTAAACGATCCATTTCCTCAATCACAGATTTTCGTAACTTCCGTCGTAGACCCGCACCGACAGAGCCGTAGTATGGTTTTCTGACTATTTAGTGATTGCGCAAACCTGTCGCAAAACCCCCAAGTTACTTCCCCTTTTTCCAATATTTTATGTCCACTTCTTCCTGCCAGACAAATAGTTCAGGGGCGGATTTAAATTCGCATGATTGGAGACATGCCATCAAATTACATTCTAGTATCTGTCGTAGGGAACGTTATAATTTTGTTATATATGATGTATCTATCTATCTATCTACCAAACAAAAATATTAAGTCTATATATCGATCAAACGGAAAATGTATATATCGATACTTTAAAAGCATACAATCACAGATTGTAGCCGTTTTGGACCGAATTGGAGTTAAAAATGCAAAGCACATGCACTTTCCAACCATATAATCGCTTTTGTAAAGCACATGCACTTACCAACCATATAATCGCTTTTGTACCTCCAGATATATTTCCACCAATGTGGGATAATTCTATTGTAGTTTCCATTTCCGGTAAACCGAATAATCAATCGGTAATGTACTAAAAATATCTTAATTTTCTATAGTTTAATAGACGATGAGGGGATAACTCTAATCATTGAACACCAAAATAACATTGGTACCAATAAAACTAATTAACTATACATGTGAAAAAGATTGCCCAATATACTTGTGTAGACACATCAAATGTACTTGTGTAATGTACTTGTGTAGACACATCAAATGTACATACTTTCATGTAAAAATACACTTGACCGTGAAATATATAAACAAATCCGTGATTCTATGCCTTTAAAATTAACTGATTGGAACTTTAAAATAACTTATGTATATTTGCAGGATGAGTAAGATATGCTTCTGTCGGTATGTTTTGATGTTATAATATACGAGTCTGTAACTGCTGCCTAAATTTAGACTAGAGGTCATAAAACTTAGTTCGTTTATTTTAATTTATAATTTTTAAATTAAAAAAAACCATATTTTATGGTCAACCTGAACTTTAAAGTTTTGTATTTGTTTTTTTATCGTGGGGAAATATAGCTTGTTGCCCAATATACTTATGTAGACATATCAAATGTACACCCGGCAAACACATGTTGTATAACGTTATTATAACGTTGTGTCAACGTAGCATTATATAACGTTGTGTGTTTACATGGCACCCTTTCAGGTAGAACTAAATACGTTTGAGAAATATATCTTTTAAGCAGAAGCGGACATAAAATATAACGCAATCAGCTGGTAATGCACACATATTAGTACCGGAATATTATCTTTGGACTTAAAAAAGAAGAAGGTATTCTGGTTCTTTGTCCTAAATTGATTGTTAGCTTATCATTTCACAGTAGTCTAGTTCTGTACATTCACATTGACTGTTGCATAGGTTACAAGTGTAAAAATCAAAGAAACGTGACATTTTCAGCAAGAACCCAGTCGTACATTTTCGTGCGTTCAAGAATATTATATATTAAAAGTATGACTATTATCGACTTGTCACCACAGATTAAAGCTCATGTTCTATTTCATCGTGTTTGAATATTAATTAATAAAGTGATATACGAAATATAAATATTTACTGCAGTGCTAGCATCGGCCATTGAAGGTTTATTCGGTTTTGGAGGTCACGCACGTACCGAGATACAATGCTGTCCAGATTCGTTCCACTGGCAAAATCGGCCTCAAACAACGCTGCACGTGAGTAATTAATGCTAAATTTGAAATACATTCCCGAAATTACTAATGTTTGAGTCACTACATGATGATATGTTTGAATGCTTTGTTGACTGAGATCATTATTAGACTCAATTTTGCAATCAGTTTTTAGAAATGTATTTACATGTTGTCTATGTTTTTATTGGTAAATTTTCTAGAAATCATAGAGATACCAGTTGTATTATATTTTATGTCGACATTCTCAATTTTCCTTATTTCATCATATTGTTTCTAAAAATAATACGGTCACCTTCACCTTTGTACAAACTGTAATTTACTAAATCATGTAATAGCACAGTGTTGACCTTACAATGCTAATTTACTGGGGAATGCCATTTTTCATAACCTCCTGAAATTGCACACACACACACACACACACACACACACGCACAGGCACACACACTACACACACACTACACACACACCCACACAACACATGCATGCACACACACAACACACACTACACACACACCCACACAACACATGCATGCACACACACAACACACATACACACACTACACACACACACACACACACACACTGAAAACATGGAATCTGCTATCTGGCTCTAATGTGATATGCGAACTCATAAAGCAAACAACTCATAGGTAAACATTTTAAATGAGTTTATGGATATTGTTAACTTCATAAACTGTCAATTAACATTGTATACCTAAATAAACACTTGTTTAACCCTCTCCCTGCTGGATTAGGCACAGGCAGTATGGAGAGGGTTAAATAAGATGAAAAGACTTGTAGTTATACTAATGCTATATATCTATATTCTTCACATTAGAATGGTGCGGAGTTTGGCAATATACAAATGTCCATATTATTATTATTAGCATTATTATTTGATGACTCTTAATTAGTCATTTAGCCAATTGGCAAACAATGATACTTGAGTTTTAGTGACCAAATGGCAGCTTAACATTAATTACTAAATTATAACAAAAATACTTAGAAATATTAATTGGTCAGGGAAATGTTTATGAAGGTTTGGATGCTCAGTCTGCCCTTGTTCCAAATGTATCTTGAGTTGATAACATTACGACCCAAATACTACAATAAGCTGCTAAGTTAAAACCCCAATTTAAAAAAAAAATTAAAATAGTGGAAATTGTGAAAATATCATATTGATCATATATATTTTTATTATACAAGTTTTATTTTACAGAAATATATAAACATATCCATATATTAATATATCTAAATAGGCCTATATATTCTACCATACGAGTTCACCATTTCCCCCTCTAAGAGTTTGTTTCCCCTACAAGTTCTTGTCTGTACAAGTGTGCTTTCACTACGAGTTCACCTCAAGCTGCGCTGACTGTATAGGTCTATGTTGCAGGTTTGCAGGTTGCACGTTGTATGAGTGGGTATGCCCCCGCTAACTGGAAAACTCCCCGAGAAGTGGCACTTGCAGCTCGTACAACGATAGATGACCTTCCTGTTCCTCAAGGAGATTGGCAGGCGAACTACAACAAGTTAAACTCCAAGTGGAACATGTTTTTAGTCGGGTCAATTATCATTTTCATCGGTTCTGCTGGCTTTGTAAGTATCATCTGTTTATAGATCGTACCCCATCCTCTGAAATGCACATCCGTATTGCATACTTGGAACATGTGTTAACGGCCCTGGGTAATATGGACCACTTTGATTGTTGGATGTAAGTAGACAATGGCCATGAGTTTTAGAGGATGATCAATCATAGTAACCCAGGTAACATTACAAAGTCATTTGCTTTGTCCCATTTTGATGAAAGATTCCTGCTATGATGTTAATCATAAATTCACTCTCATTCCGTAAATGACTAGTTTTGCTTTTACCCCTAATGGTGCAGACAATAAGCCAGCTCAGAGTTTCGAATACATGTACAGAATATGCTTGCACGTGTGTCGAAGGTGAAAGCACATGAACAACTGTCTGAGCTGTAGTGCTAATAATACATGTTTATCATCTATTTTGCAGTGTTTATTTGTTGTAATGACTTGTCACTATATAATTCTGGTGGTCGGGATAACCAATTTAATAAGTATACTCTGTGCTTTCACCTTTGACACATGCATATTCGAAACTCCAAACTGGCTTATTTTATCTTTGAAGTCATTTGGCCTGCATTTCACTAAAGTGTCGGACCGGTAGTCTGGGGGTATAGCAAGGTTGACATGATTTCCTGTAATGTTAGGAGCATGCACTGATCTGCAGACAGACTTCGGGGCACGACCATGTCATGAAACACATTCTTGGCCAAGATTACATATCAAAGTTGCTTGTCCAATTGGATCCAGGAATGCAAGCAACATTTTCAAGTTGAATTTTATCAGGATTATTATTCTAAGCGATACCAATGTTGTTTTCCTAATTTTGAATAAAGATATCAAGTGAGGGCACTGCTCAATGGGTAATACTCCCAAAGAAATTTTAAATTTTCATAAAGATAATTACACAGTGATTTCAGATCACTTATCTTGTTTAAATTTTTTTTCCAGCTTTTACAATCCGGATCAATGTTTCTCAACACTCATCCCAAAATGAAGTAGTTGACCAAGATACCTTTAGGCGGCACATCTGACAAGTATGCAACATTTGAACATCACGACAAGACTTGCAACGTTCAACTGGTGATTTGTAGAAGTATAGACACTGCAGGCCTCGACTCAGCATTGTTGTTTCTGGATCAATATTGTCAGTGTGTGATTGGTTTTGTTTTCATGTACATTATAATATTAAGTGACTTGACTGGATATATTTAATAAACCATTTGGGAAAAAAATGCTGTCATTTGTATTTAATCCAAGTTTATTCTGCTTTCCATACCATGATCATACATCAGGGGTGCGTTCAGGCTGCACTTGTACTACGCTACGCTACTTTTCTACAAAGTAGTGGTTGGCTGAACGGGTTAGTAGAAAAATAGCAGGAAATCGATTTGTGCATGCATCCAGTCAATTCCCATCATGCTTTGGCTTTTCCTACATTTTCTTACAAATCTCGAGGTCCAGACCTATACCACTACATATACATAAAGTGGTATATCTAAAAACTGAGACATATAATTGTAATTAAATTTACAATACATGCAAGAAAATGCATGGGCAATACTAATCTGGGACATGCTTGCATCGGTCTCTTTGGGTTGTGTAATGGTGGTACTTACCAGTCGCCTCTCTTTAAATGAAAACAAATGTAATAATATTATGCGTTCCTGTATTTTTTTACGTTAGTATAGTACTATGTAGAGTAGAGCAGCCTGAACGCATCCCAGGTGTTATTGAAATGGGAATAACTGCATTATGAAAAGACTGGCAGCTGGTACTGATAAATCAAGGTTAATTTGCAATATCATCTTTGCAAGAGGTCAAAGGTTACTAATTGGGCTATTGCATATTCTGATGACCATCTTTCCATATCAGGATAATTTTAAAAACAAGATATTTTACTAATCTAGAAATATCTTTATTTCCTAATTAGTTGCACCTACCAACCTCCTGGTGATAGACACACGTGTCGAGTCCTCACAGCCTGTTTGACTATAGAGGGTGGGGGGGGGGCTGGGGGCGTTATTTAGAAGAAGCCCCCTTTGAGTATTACTTTTATTTGCATTGGCGATACCGTGTCATATTTTTCTCTAGTTAGTACTATTATGTACAAAAATATAAAACATATCGGTATTTATGACAGATTGAATACCTGTATACCGATTCCGAGCTTTTCCAACTTTACCCCTATAACGCTGAGCGCCAAGCAGGGGAACAAGAAGTAATATTTTAAAATATCTTTTGGCATGAGACTACTGTGGACCGAGCCAGCGACCTTCTGTACTCCAGGCCCCAGTTTCACAATGGCCTATTTAGGAGCTCCTAAACCAGTCCTAAGTGTTGTCACCTCGTAACAAGTGTTTCATGACGACGTCACAAGTCTTATCCCTTCCTAAATCGGCATCTAACTTAGGAAGTGATAAACTGGGTCATAAAGTTAGGAGCTCCTAAATTTAGGATACCGTTGTGAAATGGGGGCCGGTTGTCATGCCCAGGTGTCTGTTACAAATATTCTACTTCAATATGATTGGATGTAGAAGCAGTGTATGTGTGCAATAGTAATAGAATAAAATAGAAATGTACAGGTGTATGAAACTGTAGAGGTTAAAATGATATTCATTAACCTTTTTTATGCTAAGGGCAACTGCATGTGCCACATAAAGCAAATAATTTTTATTTAATACAGCTGGTTGAATGTCATAAGAAATATATGAAGTAATGCTTTACTCAATCTATTGTTGCATTACTTTTGCAATCTATTCTGCATTTACCTTTATGAATATTTGCAATTTAAGCAATACTCATTAGCTTGCATGGAATAACATAGCATATTCAATCTTTGAACATACATCCATTTACCGTTATATTATGTGTATAAATATGTGTGTGTTTATGATGTGTATTCAATATTAATCATAAATGTACAGAAATGCAATAAAATGGTTTTGACATTTTCATAGCAAATATTAAATTCCTAATTCATCTAAGGTTGTAAGAGAAAACTATATCTGTAGATTTGTAATCAATGTTTAGTTAAATACATCTATTGATTACATCGTTATATTGAGGGCACTCTGTACTTTGGGATTTGAATCTGAATCTATTCTCTATCAGCAGTAACAATTATCAACTTTTCTATATTATTTATGGTTGTCACAAAATTTGAGATTACCAAAATACTGTAGAAAACTGTTCACTCACAAATAACGGACACTGTTTTTGTACTTCAGACGTGAAGGTAGAGAACATGGTATATTCCCGAGACATAGCTAGGAGTGAAATAACGGGCAGGCTCACTAAAGGAGATCACAGTCCTGAATGTGCTTTCTGAAGACAAAATTATCTTCAGGCACTGGCCCTGTGTTCATCTGTGGATCTCTTGATCTGGCTCTGCTGTGATGGCATAATTTCTCATGAACTGCTGTAGCTATCATCAGTATACAGTAATGTATGACAATCTATTGTCATTGAAAATTGGTGAGCTGTGAGAGGACCATTTGTTAGGGGTATACAGTTTATTGATTCACCTTATTTGCAGGTTCAAAGGGAACATTTCAGCACAAAACATTAACCAGTGAATGTAGCACTAAGTGGTGAATATAACAGTTTGTCGTGAAATTCCAACTTAGTGGTGAACATAACACTTGGTAATAACGGGAACATTTGAATGCAAAACAATTACCAGTGAACCTAGCACTAAGTGGTGAATATAACACAGTTTGTCGTGAAATTCCCACTTAGTGGTGAACATAACATTTGGTAATAACAGGAACATTTGAATGCAAAACGTAATGGTCAACAATTACCAGTGAACGTAGCACTACGTGGTGAATATACCACAGTTTGTCGTGAAATTCCCACTTAGTGGTGAACATAACACATGGTAATAACAGGAACATTTGAATGCAAACCATTACCAGTGAAACTAGCACTAAGTGGTGAATATAGCACAGTTTGTCGTGAAATTCCCACTTAGTGGTGAAC
>JAUTBT010055460.1:0-15355 GCA_032361225.1 Lepetodrilus schrolli | reverse complement strand
TGCCCTAAACTGACAAGTCGTGATATAAGTGAAAGAATCTTGAAAGCGACTTAAAACCCCAATCCAAAAAAAATATATATAAAAATAATTCAACAGAGTACTTGTATTTTTCCAACAGAGTACTTGGAATATTTTGGACCCGACTTCACCCTACATCCAGACATTTCTACAAAACAAGATAATCTAAACACAAAGCAGGTGAGTATGAGATCGGGAGGGCTGAGCAGGAGGTGGTCATTGCCACACATTGCTGTGTGGATAGGTTGGCTCAGATATATTTGCAATCAACAGGGTGTAGCCAGGGGTGAAATGCAGTGCTGGTCCAATTGTTACTTAGGGAATGAAATGCTATAGTCAATGACGAAATGATCTGCAGGCAAGGGCATTTTGAGCTGCGTTCAGCCGAAATACATATCAATTTGTATGATATGTATGACTATGTGAGCCGTTCAGCCAGTAATCTGTAGTGATATGTATGCATACATTTCAATACGGGTTTGAGCCGCGTATTGTTTTGTATGAAAACCAAAGTATGAAGCGAATTGACTGGATGTATGCGCAAACCGATTTCCTGCTATTTTCCTACTAACCCGTTCAGCGAACTACTAGATGTAGAGAAAAGTAGTGTATTGTAGTGTATTGTCGGCTGAACACAGCCCAGCTCTAATAGTAGCTACTCCTCTGATAGTTTAGTTGTCAAGGGGAGGTAATTCATACAGTGAAATGGTCAGCTCACCATCTTAGAACACATTCAATAAAACAGGGGACTTTTCATAGGTGTAAAAGTAACCCTGTGGTATTTCTATCCTTGGATTAGGGGTACTGCATTTGCCATTATTAACTACAGGACTCTTTTTCTTAGAACTTTGTTGTTGTGGTGGTTAGACTGCATCGGTCCCTCTTGATAATCATATTGATATTCTGGTTAGTTGATCGCCTAGCCATCATCTACTACCAGTCCTATTTTTCCTGGGATGTTTACAGTAACTAAGTCATATTGATATGGTAATTATTTCATCAATTGTCATCGCGTATGGGTCAAAGATTCCCACTGCGACTCAAGCACTAATTCAGTCAATCAATCAAAACTTTATGAATTAGCCTTGATTGGAGCCTATATTTCCTGGAATGTTAATCGACACGAATGGGTGAAAGAATCCCGCTGACATAAAACAATCTCTCTCATTCACTCACTCACTCACTCACTCACTCACTCACTCAATCACACCTGGACTGCTTATTCCAGTACCTGGACAACATCCGTCAGACGGTCCACGAGAACTTGAAGAACCTGGTTCACGCGCCCAGCGTCCAGATGCACGATGTGCCGCCAGACATCAACATGGAGAACTCTGACGAGCCCGAACACGATCTACGCAACAACCAGGAGGAGCAGGACAAGAGGTGAGCACGGCTTGATGCTGACCATCACATCACATCTAGCCATTATAGACGGTAGAGTATCTAGGCCTAGCTGCTGTAATACTGTAATACACCTGGATCTGTTTCCTCTGCTGTGACTGTCTGTCTGTCTGTCTGTCTGTCTTGTCCTTGTCCTTGTCTTGTGTCTGTATGTCTGACTTGTCCTTGTCTTGTGTCTGTATGTCCGACTTGTCCTTGCCTTGTGTCTGTATGTCTAACTTGTCCTTGTCTTGTGTCTGTCTGTCCTTGTCTTGTGTCTGACTTGTCCTTGCTTTGTCTGCATGTCTGACTTGTCCTAGTCTTGTGTCTGCATGTCTGACTTGTCCTTGTCTTGTGTCTGCATGTCTGACTTGTCCTTGTCTGTATGTCTGACTTGTCCTTGTATTGTGTCTGCATGTCTGACTTGTCCTTGTCTTGTGTCTGCATGTCTGACTTGTCCTTGTCTTGTGTCTGCATGTCTGACTTGTCCTAGTGTCTGTCTGTCTTTGTCTATTCCATCACCAGTCTTCAGCCCATCCGTGCATTTAATGAATTGCACTAAACATTTCTCTTCACGTCATTAGTGATGTTAAGCATCAAATCATTTTTGATCTGGAAACCTGTCATCATCTTCAGCATTTTCTTTCCATGAAAAGTATCAGTAACATTTTATTAAATATGTGTTCAATTCTTGGTCCATTATCTATGCCAAATGTCACTGTTGTATACGACTCAAAAGCACTTTTGAGCAGTTTTTAACTGGATTTAAACAATATACAAGTGTACAGTCGACCCCTGATTACCAGGATTTCAGATATCCGGTTCCCTCATTATCCGGACACTTTTTACTGGGAACCAATAATCTTCTATATAACACTTGACAGACACTTGTCAAATTCAGATATCCGGAAATTCAGTTACCCGCACGATTTTGCTGGCAACGCCACCGTCCGGGTAAACGGGGGTCGACTGTATATCTATATTAAGTTTCATGAAGATATATAGAACATTATCTGATTTGCAATACAACTGACAAAGAACACAAGTGATAGATGGTTAGATGGATCCTATTCCTGTACTGTAAGAGATTTCTGTGCTTGACATACGTCACAATATCCATGTTTTTGTTTCCAGAATCGAGCCTGCCAACGAGTACTATGACGGTGACAAGGACAACGACAAGGAAAATGACGGATTCCTGGACGTATGATTGGCAGTTTTGTACGACTTGTAGATGGTAGCGGGCTACTGTCGCTCTGACAACTTTCAACACATTCATGTGTGATGAACACATTTTCAAAGCTTGGAACATTTTGAAGATATTGTTACTTCAATCTGTTGGAATGTTAGGAAAAGTACAATTTCGCACATCTGATATCTTTTTCATTGTCAGTTGATACCAGATCCTGTATTTAAGTTAATGCAAGGCATACAAAATAGAGATACTCGTATGAGCTGGATTTCTCATCTGTCAACACACTCATGTAGATCATGATGTAGTGTTGCAATTTCCCGTTAAATGTCAGCAAATCATAAATGTTAGTAAATACTTCCCAGTTCTGAGAGTGTACAACATTTGTGCCTTATAATCATGTTCACTAAGATTTTATATATTGTCATGAAGTGTTATTTGTATTACTGTCGTTGTTACATTTGTTGAAATAGTGTATTGTGTCCATTTCATTTCAACTTGTTTTTAAAGGTGCTGTTCATATTCCATTATACAGATTGTCGTTTCAACAACTTTGTACCATATGCAGATATGTGCTGCGAGTTTATAACTTTATAAGACACATTTCAAGTACATTTACCATGACTTGGGTAACATATCTACCATAAATGGAATTATTAAATGTTATCCCTGGACACAAATCAAAAGATTCTCGCTGTGACGTAAAACAGTAATTCACTCACTCACCCTGGACACAAATTGGAAGACTCACAGGATTTGGGGTTATTGATGTCAAAGGTCATGAGATCCATTTGTAGCAGGATTTTTTTTTTAATACAGCAACACAACAGCAAAATCATCTCCGCGTTACTACTCATATTTTTCTAAACATTGTAATAGTTATCATCTCTATCATGTTTCATTATGATTTCATTTCATTAATATGATGTTTTGTTTTAATAAAATGTTGTCACAGTATACAAGTGTTCTTGTTGATATACTCCAGCTGACCAAGTACAAGATTTAATCATTTTTTAAAGACACATCTATCTCGATCACTAATGCAAAGCTACTAAACAGTGCTATCCCAAATTTCATTGTTTTTTGTTTTGTTTTCTCATATAACATGATAAAAGCACGAGACACAGCAATCAAATTTTATCTTTTTATTTGTTTATCGTGAACGGAATAATTCATGATTGTATTTCCGTACATAAGCCACTGGCCCATTATATTATAATGTATACACATTATAGAATATTACTGAACCATCATATAATATTTTTGACGACATTTTACAATTAATACACACATCTCATTTCAGATCACATACATGTTGAGGTTAATAGCATCTTTGACCTGATAACTAAACCTGAGAGAAGTTTATCGAGTCTACCCTTGAATAACATTTAATCACAAACAAGGGGCCCGATCCACAGTTATTGCATCTTAACCCTTTAAGGCCAGTGACTGATAGATCAGTTGTAAATTTTGCCCCCCTTAACTGATAGATCAGTTCACCACACGTGTGTAAAATACTCGTCCTTTTGTATTTGCATGACATTAATTTGGAGTAACTGCTAGAATGCTGTTATTTATTCAGTAATATGTGTGCAAGTGCTTAAAATGACGCAGCTACAAAAACACTGTATGACGTAAGCCCTATGACATCGCCGGGCCTCTAATAGGTAAAGGGTGAACTTTAAATACCTGCCTATACTATTGATGACATTAGGGCGAAAATTGTAATCCACATAAAATAACAGGCTTAACGATAGTGCTTACCATTGAACAGCATGATAGAGTAATCTGGCACAGGAAAACAACACTGCAAACTGATAGTGGAAATATTGATATGCTGTTAAATAGTTAATATGAAATTCACATAAAAATAAATAATTATGGTATTGTTTGAAAATAAATACATGAATGTTTTTTAATATTGGTTCAATGTTTTATAAGAATCATTCAGTGTTAAATATAACCAAAAAAATAACTGTTAATTCAAAGATTGGAGTAGCATACTGGCTGTATACTGATGACTGGCTCTGATGTATTTTGGTCCTTTTCGGCAAGAAAACCTTAATGGGAACAAGACATTACAATAATTTCTCTACACATTTACTACATGTATGGTTTGTAGACCTTGCAAGGGAAGGTTTCATAGCATCCTCTTTTTAAGAAAGTTTTCTTTTAAATTTATGACATCACGGATTCAATAGGGGAAAACATTGGAATCTTAATCCGATTCAATTTAATTCTTGATTCAATAATGCAGTGACACTGACATTATTTCTCTGATCCACTCCATGTGCATTCATTTGACATACTCAACTTCCTGGAGTTTTTTTTTATAAAGCTACCAATACAAAAGCGCACAGCATTCATCCTTCTTCATCACTACTCCATGTATCTGCTGTAGCTACCAGTATATTCGAAGTATTTGTCTTTGCCGTCTCCGCTTTCTCGGTCCTGGGTGAATCCTCGCCAGTGGTCGTGTTGGGCACCCACACAAGGATATTGCGGTCACTGCCACCGCTGAACAACTCCTGAGTGTCTGAGTGCAATGTGCAGCAGTTCACCACATTGTAATGTCCGCGTAACGTGTGCACGTGCATTCCTTGATGGAGGTCCATTATCTCGACGTTCGCGTCATTCGGCACGAAAACGACGTCGCTGTACCCTTCATGCGAGATTTCAATCTGGATGTTTTTCTTGCTCAGGTTTTGTTGGTTGCCATAGTTGACCATGATGTTCTTCCCGGTGTGCGTGTTCCACAGACGGAGCTGATTGTCCGTGCCGAACGTCAGAAGAAAAAGTCCGTCCTTCGTGAAGCAGAGGCCATTGACGTAACCCTCATGAGCCGTGGAAACTTGAACAGAAATAATAAGAATGAAACTTTCAATATTTGGTTAGCATCATCCCAGTATTTATGACCACACTGATACAACATAATTGAAAATATTTTTTTAAATAAAAAATAAAAACAAATGAAATCATAAAAACTCAATATATTGAGGTTTGTAATATTGATCATCAATGAAGCGGGAAGCCCCTTACTTATATGCCTGATCAAATATAAAAATTATATCCCTGTTCGAATTATTAGGGTAATTACGGTACTTAACTTCATCAGTCTGGTAGTTTTATAGTCGATACATGACAACAAAATGGATGCCAGATAACCATTGCACGATGTGTTTATTGTTAATATTATTCATATTCATGAATATTACTGTTTGACTACTCAATACTGTACATACATGCACCTATCCTGTTCTGACCATTGTGCTGGTCAAGTGACATCAGGTGACCTTTGGCCGCACGCACATCCCAGATCAGCACCCGGTTGTCAGCACTGGAAAATGTAGAGGCCATCAACAACTTCCTGTAACCATGGTAGGCCAGGGGTGTGTTTAGATTTCACTATGGGTTTGGAGCCTGTAGTGTTTTGTAGGAAAACCCAAAGCATGAAGCAAATGGACTGCCCGTATGCGCAAACCAATTTTCTGCTATTTTCCTACAAACCCATTCAGCCAGCCACTACTTTGTAGAAAATTAGCGTAGTGTAGTGTAGTGAAATGTAGTGGAGCCTGAACACCTCTGTAGCACCAGAAACTACTTCAACATGGAAATCTGATATATCTGTATTCAAATTATGCACAGAATTCTATTACTGAATTTATCCGATTAGGACAACCAATGATTGACCGTCAAAGTTACTATGGTTACAACAGACTATCTACCTGCCGGTCGCCAGGACAAACTCGTCTCTAGTTGACCACTTGACCGAGAGGACACTGTCCTTGTGTCCCTTCAGCATGTGTGTGGCTGACCCCGCCTTGAGGTCAACAAGCTTGACCGTCGACCCCTGGCAGCCCACGGCCAGTAGCTGGTGTTTGGAGGCAATGGCCGACATGTGGTGGTTGTACACGATCCCACTGAACTCAAACGTGTCGGCCGGCTGTAATTAAAAGAAGAGATATTTATTTTTTGCTAGGTTCCGTACAAAACCGTTGAGTTACAGTTACTTTAGAGTTAAGTTGTTTTGTTCCCAAAGCTGTCGGTCGTTATGCCCTAGCGACGTCGTAAAAGTACGATAACGACACTATAACAATATGTTGAGCGACAGTCAAACATGCAGTTATAGTATCGTTATACAGTCGTTGGAACCATGTCGTAACATGGGACATCCCTGTGTCGCATCTCAGATATTACATTTTATATATCCTATGATGTTATATTTAGTTTTTATCATACTTCTAGGTTGCTTTTAATAGCTAGGTTATATATGATAAAAGTCATATTACATACTATATTATGTACATGTACATACGTATACATTAACATAATATATAATTACATCCTCAAACATTGATGCTGGGCCCCCAGGGTGGTACAGAGCATCTAGATAAGTTGAACCCTGTTTGTCTTCAATTTGGTAAATCACTTTGCAACATAATCTATCTTAAAAAAATTATAAAAATAGACCTGTCATGAGAGATACATTTTCAATAAAAATAGGAAATAGTATATAAACACAAATGTACAAAAAAAAAAGAATTTAGTATTATCATGGCTGCTTAATTTTAAAAGCTGAGTTTGGACAGGTTGGTAAATGTATTGAATGCTGAATTAATTAAGTGCTATACATTGCTTTATGTAATTGTAAATAGTCTTTTCAATTCAAATTTGGATACACTGTTGGTAAAATTCTTACCACCAATCTATTGGTGTCCCACACTTTGAGAAGTCTATCAGTGCCACTGGATGTGAAGATACCGGTGTCCACTGGATACCACTGGACAGTTTGAATGCTGTGTTTGTGGACGTACTGGCTGTTCCGATCCACTCCGCAGACAAACTTGTACGTGTGGTGGATGTTTCTGCTTGGATTCGCCAAATCATGGATACAGATTACTCCCGTAGACCCTCCTGATAATAGACTGCAGCAGAAAAATTATATTTACATAAATTGTAAAACAAATTGTATCGATGTTAAAACAAATTTTATCTTTGTTAAATTGATTACGATGGGTCATTTATTAATAATAGTACTACAGTGTATTATTTCATTGTATTAATTTCTTTTTCAAGTTTGGATATTTAAATTGTATCAATCAAGTTTCAATCAAATAATTTAATATTTTAATAACGAAATAGCTTACTATCTGTTCTCTACGAGATCAATGCTGAGACTGTTAACCCCACCGTCGTGGATCCTGTCCACATCTTTGTGTTTACTCAATTCTAAACTAAATATTCGCCGTGTTGTTTCGGCTCGTGATAAAATTGTTGGATTGTTGATACCATATTCTCTATCTGAATACAGTTTCAACATTTTTAACGATATATTTTGAATATAAATACATTTCTAAACGGACAGACATGAAATAATCACGGCATTGCGAAATAGTGTTCTTGATCACTCGCGGAAACATACGGTGTAAGGGAGATTATTCTGTAGAGTTAAACTCTAAGCATTGCTCTGCCTCAAAAACCCTGTGAGGGTAACATAAATTCCGGAAACTTCGCTACAAATGTGAGTTGTGTAATTACAGGATATATCGACATAATCTTACTACTTTATTATAATTATATTGAAGAGTAATATTATTCCCTTTGATAATAATGCATACATTAGACTATCAGATACACAATTTTATGTTTTCATGGAGTTACATACACAGAGCGTCCCGGTTAACTTAATAAACTGTATCTTCATCGTCTCTGCGGCGCGCAGGACGAACCTAGTTTGAACACGAGGAACAAAATGTCAACAAATACATTATCTTTCGAAGGATGCAATTTCTTCCGCCAGCGACTTGTCCTAGCCACGTTAAGTGGGAAGATAGTCAAAATTAAAAAAATAAGGGCGACCGATGATAATCCAGGGTTAAGAGGTACGCAAAGGAACTAGATGACGGCATTTGTTCCTTGACGGACGGCTGTTAACCAATTTGACACTAACGAAATTTGGTTACCCTCCCCGATGTTCGTAATATAGAAAGTATTTAATTATATCAAATTTACTCAAATGTAGGTTGCTTATTATTATTAATAGATCACTCTATATCATGTTTATCATTAATTACTACAGTTTTTCTATTATACCTTTGTGTGTATTTCCAGATTTTGAAGCCAGTTTTATCAGATTGCTAGACAAACTTACAAATGGATCAAGAATTATTGTCAGCGAGACAGGTATGCATTTTCATTACAGAAAGTTCAATATGGACATTTAAAATGTGATTTATAAGTTAGAAAACCAACAGTATTGATGCTTATTTGATGCTAAAAGATCACTGTGCAGTGTGAAATACAATTTATCTTATAGTTATACCATCGAGTGACAGGTTTTCGTGGTATTAAGGTTCGAAAAAAGCTTTGCGCGATCTATTGATGATTGTATCTAAATTCTAATGTAAAGAACATTCACCTCCACATCTTTTTATCAGAAAACACTGCTATTTCCACGGTTAAATTTAACAAGACACTGCCCCAAGCAACGTCATCACTTCGGCAGTCATGCAAATGATGTGCTTTTCGTGGTAAACAGAAAAAAATCTATTTATGGAGATCAAGTTTGAACAACATTCCAAGATTTTTAGAAACTGTTTGGCAACATTCCGGAGCATAGATAAACCATAAAATAGTTCAATTAATGTCAATTTCCCTTAAATTATAGAAATATTGACATAAACACTTCCCCCATTATATTGTGCAGGACAGGTATAAATGTCTCATTAAAATGACAATTGTAGTATTTTTAATAGACAAAATTTAATTTTCAAGATATTTTAGTATTAATTTCGTCATTTTCCAGGTTGCATCTCGTACTTATGTAATATTTTTTAGAAAAATATGAAAAATATATATAAAATACCACGAAAACTAGTCACTCAATGGTACTAACAAGTAATTATTCTTGTTCCTCGCAGCGGAAATATTTCACCCAATTCTTGACTGGCATTGTAACACATTTGATTTATGGACTTTTCTCATTGCTCTGTTTGATAGGCATAACGGTTTATGCATGAGGGAGAGACGATATGCATTTTGTGTGTGTGTGTGTGTGTGTGTGTGTGTGTGTGTGTGTGTGTGAAACGGAAATGTTAATGGTGCTAAACATCAATATGTATTAAATATTAGCTTGTAACTCACACCTGACCTATTCGTCAGGCACCAGTATTCTGTATCAGCCAGGTCTACTGGCAGGGGGAAGTATAGAACATGACTGTAACACAGAGCGGTCACTAGGCTACTACCTGGAAGGACTGGTGTGTCTGGCGCCTTTCACCAAGAAACCAATCAAAGCCGTACTGAGGGGTGTCACAAATGATCAGTTGGATCCATCAGTATGTATTAATTAAACTAATAATTATGACTATGATAAAAGCTGTTTAAATTTATGCTTCAAGAATGATTCATTTCGGACATTTCTAAACATCAGTGATTGGAAAAGGCATGAACCATTAGCTTAATTTCTCAATAATGGCCGATATACGTTCTGATTTATCATCTTTATAACTACCACTAAAACAACAAAGAATCAAGACGGCTATTTTATTGTATGCATTTTATTTTTACAATAACAATGACGTATTGACAAATGAAACAAATTAAATGAAAACGAATGAAAAATAGATCTACATAAACAGGCATGCACTACTTGTAGAGATAAAAATGGACCATTCCATTTCTACTTCCTGATTCCCGCTATCTAAACAGAAAGTAGATGTATAAAAACACTGTGTGATATTTAAGTTTAAATTAGGGAGATAAATTTGCAGATAATGTAGTGGGCTTATAATACAGAATAGGCCCACTTTGGTAATCCTTTGAAAAAGGGTTGTGGGCTTATACCAAAATATGGGCTTATACCCCACGATATACGGTAAGTATGGCCAGTATACATGCTATAAGAAGTGACCCATTGGATTTTCATCAACTCAATCAATATCATAAAATGACCCTTTGGCTAACATGTCTTTCCCAAAAAACTGGTAAATATGTTCTACGAAAAACAGTACTGTGACTGTTCAATCTCACTCATGACTGGTAATTCTTGGTGTTTTCCAGATAGATGCGATCAAACTGTCCACATATCCAGTTCTGAGGAGATTTCTTGGTACAGATGAAGGACTCGAGTTGAAAGTATGGGCAACATTAATTATGAGTATTGTATTGTAGTTATGACAGTCTTTCGACATATTTTCTAAATACAGTATTTCACCATTAAATTTTCACAATCTTACTAAGGCATCATTTGAGCTGACCATACATTTATATTGGTAATCACTCTGTCAGTTCTGTCGTAATTTTAGGTGAATCGACGGGGTGCCGCTCCAGATGGTGGGGGTGAGATCCTGTTCACATGTCCATGTCGACAGAAGCTCCGTCCAATCAACTTCACAGATGCCGGGAAAATCAAGAGAATACGAGGAGTTGCGTATCATTTTTGGCACCAACTTTAAACATTGTTGAAATATGTAAATTTATTCATGTATTCTGAAGTGGTTTGGAAATATCTCTAGTGTAAGGGCATACTGAAGATACAGAGACATTGTACTTAACATACATACCTCATCCTTTGAACTCTTAACCCTGCTGGATTAGGCACAGGCACTGCTCTTTAGGGCATCTCCAGTTGCCTTCAGCATGGAGAGGGTTAAAATGCCCACATAGCTTTCGATATCCTTGATATTCAAAGTGAGTTATCCCTTAGATTTGTACAATCACAACTATTTAAACCTATATTTAGTCTGTGACTTCGTGCCTTTAAAAATGAGGTTTATATTAGCAAGTTTATTAACCCCATCAGGAAAGCGAAAAACTTTTATTTGTTATCAATTCTATCACCACCACTCCCAAATACTCTGTATACTCCTCTATACTTACATTCCTTGGTACATGTACAGGAATCAAATTAAAGTAAGATTATAATGCAATGTAATGTATGTAGCGTTGGCCTTAACCACTGTGAGATGGGCAACCAGGGTATCACCGTCGGTAACTAACAGGATCGTGGAGGCGTGTCGCGGCGTTCTCAACAAGTTCCTGCCAGACATCTACATCTACACCGACCACAGGAAGGGAGGCCAGTCTGGCAAGTGAGTTACTATGGTTACAGTAATGCACAGTAAATGAACACAATTCTGGGATGATTACTTTAGTATTTTTTCTGTAAACTAATTGAATATTAAACATGAAGTTAAGTCTATGATTACAAATTATTATTGTAAATGAAACAATAATGGTTTATGGTACTTTTCCATCTGTTCCACAGAACAATCATTGTGATACGAGTTGTGACGTTACAGATGTATAATCCAATCAAAATATAAACATATAGCGCTGGTTTCCAGCGTAATTTGCTCAAAAGCTCTTATTTGTGCTTGGGTATACTGGTAAAATCTAGTCTTTGTCAGGGATAGAACTTATTACTCACCCGGCAGCCCGATCCATTTCTCCTAATGTTAAAGGTATCCTACGGGCTAGTAGAAATTACATGTTTTGTTATTTATATCATTATTTGGGCGAGTATGTTTTAATGTTAAGTTCCATCCCTGTGACACTCTGCTGAAGATAGTTAACTCTGGTATCGACATGAGTTAGGACTAGTAGTGCTACAATTGTTCTATGGCTAGTTTTGTATTTAAGTGATTTTATTCCAAGATCTTTCTCCTCAATACTGCCATCTATTGCAGATCTCCTGGGTTTGGACTGACTCTGGTTGCAGAAACACGGAATGGAGCATTCCTGTGTTCCGAGATGGCGGCCAACGTAAAGGGTTCTACCGAAGGCCCCACGGTTCCTGAAGATCTAGGAAAAGACACAGCCAAGCTCCTCCTAGAGGAGATATACCAGGTGGAAATAACTCCATAATTCCTATGTAGGGTCTGCGCCATCCTTGTATCACAGGGGTACTTAATTCCATTCCTATCTCACTTCATATGGTACCCCTGGCACATGTCTAGAGGGAAATTTGTGCGAACAGTTTAAGACTATTCTAAGTAGCCAATCACAAAAATTATAATATAAGCAAAGGGATGTAACTCTAATAACCACTATATTAAGCAGGAATGATTAAATCTATTTCATTGGATATGTGTTTCCACCAAATTCATTGGGAAAATTATTTCATTGGCTGGCTGTTTGTGCAAGTTTACCTCTAGGTGTGTGTCAGGGGTACCGCATGAAGTGAGATAGGAACACAATTACCCTTGTGGTATGAGGATGGGCTCATCCTGGGCTTCCGAAGTATAGAGTTGAATTCACCCTAAAGACAAAACTTTACACTACTGTGTGACCGACCGTTTTTTACCCTCAACAATGTATTTAGGGGTTTATTGTTTTAAAATGCAGGGAATTTAAAAAATATATGTTTTCCATGTTGGGGTGAACACCGCCTATGGTAGTATTCGAAATTACAAATAGAACACCTCGTGTTTCACCTGAGAAAGGTCAGGTGTATACTCTCCATTTCGGCAGCAATAACCCCTCGAGTGAGAGCTGCAAGCCGACGAATGGAAGGACGGTTGCATTAAAAAATGTACATATTCATCTTTATTATTGTCGACAATATATTCAGGGGGGGTGGGCAGTTCAATCAAAGAAATGATTCAATTTAATGATTATTTTTTATTTATCACGTATTGATTCACTCGGTGTTTACTCCTGCCGTTCGATTCAAGCACTCTGTGGATGCACACCAAGACCCAACACTCGGGGCCAGTAGTGCGATGAATCGAATACACCATATTTATCAGAATCAGTTTGATTTATGGACGTTTTGACAAATTGAATTCTCACCATTGGAATAATCATTCACTGCCCTATATGGCCATATTAATTGTTTAAGAACATTACAGATTGGTGGTCATTTAGCTGAAGATGTGGATAGCATTATAACATTCAATGATGTTTTGTCACCAAATAATGTTTTGTTTTGATGTCTTCAGGGAGGGTGTGTCGACACCTACAACCAGAGCATGGCAGCACTCTTCATGGTGCTGGGCGACCAGAACGTATCCAAACTACAGACAGGAACACTGTCTTCTTACACGTGGGTGTACAATCAATTCTTCATACTGCACAGTGATTCTACATCTTATCTAATGCTCGTGTCAGCAGATGAGAAAACTGAAAATTGCAGTTAGCTCCCCCGATTGTGTTTTACTCTGAATATTCATTATCAGTCGGTTTTATAATTTAATATTAAATTTATGGATATATAGAGATTCTCTACCGAGTGTCTTTTGATATCAACGAGTATGATAACATTGATAGCAAATGACACGAGGTTGAGATTCTATTTATCATCCAATAATGTAGCTAAAGCAATATGCTCACATGTAAGGTATAAATATTGTACCTCACTTGCCTAGTTACCCAACAGAACATTCTTCATATGTACCCGCTATGGTGACAATTGATGGATGAAATTGACACACCCATGCAATCGAATGGCTGTCGATTGGATGTTAATGACATCTTGACTGGTAGAATCCTTGTGCAAATTTGTAATTCTTGACCAATCAATGAAGTTTTAAAATGTTATCTACATTAGAATAACATTGTTGTCCTACTGACGTTATCTCCCGTGGGAGACAGTATTGGGTGAGAAATATATACATATAGAAATATATACATATAGAAATATATACATATAGAAATATATACATATAGAAATATATACATGTAGAAATATATACATATAGAAATATATACATATAGAAATATATACATGTAGATATGGAGATAGTTTACATACTCATCGTAATTATTTTTCTTATTATTAGTGTTATTTTTATTAATAATAATAATGAGAAATTCCCAGCCTCTTATTGAAGTTTAATAGGTGATATTTACTTTCAATTACATATAATGATTTAAACAATATTTATTTTCATGAAAGTATAAGACAATTGACAAAAGGTAAATAAATATATACATCATGAGAGGGAATTGACAAACAGTATTACGGCATCCTATGTTAAATTACATATAGATACCATGAGGCATGAGAGATTACAGATTATCTTTTATGAGTGAAAATAATGTTGCAAGTCACAAGGTTTAATGAGTGACATTAATTTCACGAGGGAAAGATAATCTGTAATCCCGAGTACCACGTGGGCTATTGATTTCCCTGCAACATAGTCAAACTTAAAGAAAACATTTTAAATTATCACAATTCATTATAACATCAGTAGAGGGTGCTTCATGAAGTCCAGAAATTAATACATGTGCAATAAGACCGATTTACACACATATAAAATTATTCTTCGTCAAGCACAACGGAGACCAAACAAAATACAAGTTTCAACAATGTATATTATAGTGAGTTTACTATTTAATATGATAATGCTAATGTCTACAGTCCCGATGATAAATAGAATGATTTTGATATGGATACTGCATATGTAATCAATATGTAAGACAACAGATACTGCAGAAGCCAACAAATCAAGTAAAGTTGAAGGTAGTATTGTGTAAACATGTCAATCAGATGTTGAAATAGACATGTGCTGCAGTGGAATTGTCAAGTAATATGCATAATATTTTGTCTGCATGCTTTAACCCAGTTCCCGACATTTGCCTATTTCTATTTCGATACTTACTTCTAAAACACACTCGAATAGTCCCGCAATTCCCCCAGATATAAATTTTCGTATTATGGTGCAATCGCCCGAACGCAGCCTGCACTGTTAGTAGAGAGGCGTGTTAAGCCAGTACAGGCCCTCAACAGTGTACCACGTGGTGCCCCGCCACGTGCTG
>JAUTBT010055449.1:0-15356 GCA_032361225.1 Lepetodrilus schrolli | reverse complement strand
GTCTATAATGATATAAACTATAAGTATTCAAAGTCTTGTGAGTTGGGTCTGGAGGATTGATCCTGAACATTTTGAATACTAGGTATACATACATCCATGCATGTTGTTTCCTGTCATCGCTAGAGAGAAATTGTCAATATTGAGCTGATGCCTATGTATATTAGAGGTACTGTATATTATTCACTTATCATTAAACCGCTACTGGATGTCTGTTTATATAATTTGCAAACACAACACTGTCATATCCGGTTAAGTTTACAGAATAACAAAATTCTCAAATCAACTTGGTATTTTTGCAATTTTCATATATTTGACGTAATAACATCACGTTCTACGAAGATTCGTTTATAAGAAAATCCTGTTTTACGATGTAAAAACCCGGCGCATTACGATTGAGATATAGTGTATTATCTTTGATCATGCAGCGAGTACTCAGGAGGGTAAAGTTTAAGTTGGATATTCCACAATGCCCAATGATTACTGATGACACCTTGCCGAATCAATTAATTGTATAATAAATACTCCATTGTATAATAAATACTCCACTAGAAAGTCGCCATAGCAACCGGTTTTCTTCTTTGGAGAGAGAACAGTCGATCAAAGACATACATGTTGTTATAAATCAACCATTTATAATATGAAGAACCGTGTTCATGTTATTCGCCCTTAAAGTAAATTGGGACATGAAAATAAAGCATGATTCAAAAGGGGCTAACTTGTTTGACCGTGGAACTCTCGACTCGGGCAGGCATGCTTGTGCTCACAGATCTGTGTAAGATTGAACAGGATTGCAACGGGAATCACACGCTTGACTTGGCAATAACACACCATTGGCATCACATTAGGATCAAAACTTGAAATCAAAACATGAATTTCCAGCGTAATAAAATCTGCAGATGGTGTTGTCAATAATTAAACCAGGTTCCTGGGCATCTCATCCTCTCGTTTTAAAAATAAATTGGTCTGTATCATAAGTTTTAATCGTTCACCATTGTATACTTAATTCTATTGTATTCACATTATTTCATCATTACCTGTGTTCGATCATATACTTCACTTTTAATCAAACTTGTTTTCGCATGTTTTTCATGCTGCCTTTCATTTGAACCCATTCATATTGCATAGTAATTAATTCATCGTCGTATGGGTGAAAAATTACCTTTGTGACGTAAAACAACAATTCACTCACTCACTCCTACTTATGTAATTAACACATCATTCTTGCTTATATCGCAGAAGGTGGTCGCCATGCACAAGTCGTGAGAATTGTGTGTCATAGTAATGCATATAGTTAATACTACTCCAACTACATATTCAATGTATGCCATATTATATAACAGTACATTATTTTACTGTTACACTTTGTGATGAGTAGTACCGAACGTTAATGATAAAATGGTGTACTGATATAGCATTGGGTGCCCTTTCCTGATATTGAAGATGTGTACAAGTCGTAGTATTAGCTGTCTACTACGCGTATATCACGTTGGACTGTTTCAGTCTCAGTACGCAAGCAGTTGTGTTTATTACAATTTTGTACAGCATTGTTCGTAGTATTGGCTTGTAAAAGTCGCTGTAAGAGCAGTAGGTATTGATATAATAATAACAATAATAATAATAACAAATAATAATAATAATAATAACAAATAATAATAATAATAATAATAATGTCTATTTTTAACGCGCCAGCCTCCATGCTAAAAGCGCTACAATGGAGTGTCTAACGGTAAAACGGATTAAAACGATAGGTTTTGAGTTGAGCTTTGAATGTTTCTGAGAGTTTAATAGGTGTTGAGACATCATTCCAGAGAAGAGGAGTCACAGTGCAGACAGATCCTTTTTCCGCAATGGGAGAGTGTGTAGGGTGGTATGGAAAGCAAATGTAGATGTCCAGATGGAAGTGTGATGTCTTCTCTGACATTGCTATACCATGATTGAACCATGGCTAGGGTAGAGGTGGAATTGGAATAATAACATTGAAATTAGTATATATTTCTAATTTCAATAATAATAATAATAGTAATAATAATATTTATTATTACAAACCCTAGATGTGTTATCATAATCACATCTTTTTTGAATTGGGGTTTAGAGCCACTTTCAAGATTTTTTTCACTTATATCACGGCTTGTCAGTTTAGGGCAAGAGGAAACCTGCAACATCCGTAGCGCTGAATGTTGCAGTAAACCTGCGACCATCGGCTGGTACTGACAAGACCATGGATGATAACTGCATTGCCACCCGCCCCCAGATGTTTCAAGGTAAATAGAATATATCGGATATTCTCGAAGTAACTGCCCGATTAGCCTGTATACTATATTTGTGTACTGTCAAGACCAAGGATGATATCTGCATTGCCACTCTACAGACAGCGCATCCTATCAATATCGCGTCAGAAAGGAAACTTTCACGAACTTTGATTGATAGCGGGCTGCCGGGTCGTAATATCATAACACGTGGATGGTGCCATGCTATAATGATCCCATTGGCCTATAGATACAAGAGTTCAACATTGTCTGTATCTGCAATTTACTATAGATGTGATGCCGAGAGATCAACAGTTACAATATGCATAAGATGGCGTGCACATCACACTGGTGAAGATCTTCAACATCATGAATAAATATGTCAGATGTAGCAAATTACTCTGTTTGCCAATTACAACTTTTGTTGAGTTTCATATCTATAGATTTGTATTCATGGAGGGTTGATAGTAAATGCCATACACGTAGAAAGTTGTGCAGAGGTATAGTAATTGTACGTTATTAATAGTATATGTTGCCTCAGTAAATGTCTTCACATGCTCCCGCATTGAATGTTTTTGAGTGCCACGAAAACTTTTTTTTCAGCGTAATTGTTACCAAAGAATAATAATTCTGCATATAGTTATGCTAAAATATTCAATAAGCGCATTAGAATAGTTGTATAATTATGGGATACAACATTATTTTACATAACAGGAAAAACAGTATATAATGAAAGCAGCTATAGACGTAACTAGTTGTACGTAAAGAGAACAACACGATAAGATGTACTCTTGAATTCGTCGATTATTATGTTGTAACAATATCATAAAACATAATAATAGCTTACTATATATACTACTTTTTTCTCTCACTTATATCAAGCTTTGTCAGTTTAGGGCAGGAGGAAACCCGTAACATCCGTAGCGCTGATTGTTGCAGTAAACCTGCGAGCACCGGCTGGTACTGACAGACCAAGGATGATGACTATCAGAAAGGTAACTTTCACGAACATTGATTCCGGGCCCCCGGGGCGGGATTTGAACCTGTAACCTTTGGCTCCGAAGTCCAACGTTCTACCACTCCGCTACCACCCGCCACATATACTTGCTAAGCATATTCTTAATAATTATAATTATGACAGTGCTAATTAACTTTATTGTGGTTCTTTTCTCCAAGAAAAATAACGATGTAATTGGAACAGGATGCACATTAAATATAGCGTGTTGAACGAGAACCATAGAATCAATACAAGCTCACGTTAGTTTAAGTGTATACAGAGAGCCTATTGGCATTATCTTTTTGATTATTTCATTTGTTCGGTGACAAACCTTAGTTCGAATCTCACGATGGCATTTAGCCAAGTCAACTACTGAGAACGAGGTACATTGTCTGCACAGTACATTTATGCAGCACATATCCTTATATCTTGTAATCTTCAAACAAATGCCGTGGCTTATGACGTCACCATAACACTTACATTTGGTTGTCGCGGGTTCTCTTCCCACTATTAACACATCACCACTACTAACGATATACTGAGTAAAACGGCGTAAAATCCCATGTAGGTGTTGAGCACATAGCCATAAAATGCCGAGCTTCAAGCTACCACGTACATTGTACACTACCACATGTCTTGACATATCGACCTTGTCCAAGTGGATAGGATCATATCCTCCAATTAGGATTAATTGGCCGGGGGAAAACACATCCCCCTCCCCCAAAAAAATACCCAAAATAAAACCGTACCCATCACGCTTCACACCTATTTAGAACAATATATGAAGTGGTAAAGTAATTCTAATGGACATATACTGTATATGCCATCTACAAAAGATTCATGTCAAATTATTCTTTTTAAAAATGTATGACTTGTCAAAGTTGTTACAAATTGGAATTAATGCGTACAAGACGATCACTGTTCTGGTTCCAGAATTCGGCATCTAACCACATACACACAGCTGGTCGATAAAACGCGGTGACGTGTTGGATATGATGCGAATAATTCCGCTGCTTCGCCAAGCAGCTGATGAATGATGTAGAACTCGATCGAATACCCTCTCGCGAAGGTTTGATTTCACATCATAATCACATATTTTTCGGCAATTAATGCTCAAGGATGGGAATGCTTTAATTAATCTTCGATGTAAAAGTGTAATTTAACGTTACAGGCACAATCGTGAAATCTCGCTATTTCCCGAGTTGTCGCGAGGCTTCCGGCGAGAAAGTCTCATAACTACATCCTAAACAGTCATGTGGAGAATAGTTACTGACGGTTGGGGAAGAAGTTATGGCTTTTTCTATACCCGAGCTATTGACAGTGACATCTAGGTGTTGACAAACTGATAAGAAAATCTACAAATGCGAGACTTAAATACGCATAATTCATACAAATTGTCGGCAAGGGATGCCCGCCGAGCGTGAACCATCCAATAGACTAGTACGCAAACAGCCATCTTGATTTATGGCGAACTCTCATCCGTTTCTTACAAACAGTCAGCCTTCAATTAATTCCGTCTAAATGATTCTATTTTCCCCCTAAGGAAATTACCACGGTTTGATAGTAATGATGTTCAACAATTCACAACGGCTATTGTCTTCTCGTTCTCAGCTCTAGACAGAAGTCCTCTAGGAAATGTCTCGTTTGTTGTGCTGTAGAAAGAAGTCCAAGTTCATGACTTAATCTGATGCCGACGTTACAACGAGCCTTCTTAACAGTAGATGCATGGGACCAACATTTTCATTTCTTTCGTTTTGGAGATAAGGACGCGCTATTTCTAATATGGCATAACACATCAACATGCATCGTCTTCGTTGTTTGTGGTGAAGGACTTCATTTACGGTATACATTATTTAGTCATATATTTAGTCATAATCTGTTTACGGTATATTGAGTTATATTTGCTTGTCTTTTTATAGCACAATGCTAAATGTAATAACAAAGTATACTGAAACATATTCCCCTAATTTAAAATGTAGAGTATTGTCAATCATTTTTGTTCGACATAACTATTCCTTATTTTTTTCTGAAGATTTATTGGAATTTTCCGTTATTGGAAATCCAAATACAATTTTCCAGTTTCATAAAACAGCTGGTCGTACATGACTGATCAATTCCGTGTGTAACTATAGCCAGGCCTCGTGGTCTAATTATATTACATGTGTCTATTTCCAGAACTACATGTATTAATACTTCGGTTGTTTAGTTATATTACTCATATGCCGAGGTTTTCAGCCTGAGAGATTAAATATTGTATTTTGTTCTGTTCTCTCTGTAGCGTTCAATTTGACACATATGCCAAGTTGTTTTTACGTGTGCCAATATGGTAAGACGTATCGGTACGTAACGTAATATGATATTGTCACGAAGCTGTGTAAAACAAGGTGTTTTTGGTATATACAGTATATATACTTGTGTGATTTCTATAATACACCATCATCGAGTTTTTGTTATACGTCATCCTTGTGAATAATTGCTTTGCGCCATTGTTAACGATTCCTACGTATCGTTATAGTTGATTGCTTCATATATCATTGCAGTTGATTGCTAGAAAGTATTTTGAGTGACTGCTATGTTTGAAATGAAACATGAGGAGTACGATCATTAGTATATTATTAATGCGCGCACGTGCCCATCCGTGGGTTAGTAGGTGAATGATATCTCAAAATAATCTCTTTCATTATTACATCACAAATTAAAACAAGACATTTATCACAGAGTTAAAATTACGTTTATATTATTATTTCTTATGGTATGAACGTTATCGTATTGCATATAAATTCACGTTCCGTAGTGTCGTCTCATTATATTAACGTTTTATTAATGATCGCGTGTAAATATATTAATGTCACTCAGTGATCATTATTTCAAAAGATAAATGAAGATAAATTATATCAAAATCGTATGCATATTAGTTGTGCAGTTTGTAATGTTTTCCGTAGCGGTTTTCGTTGTTAACCTTCAATAAATCAATCAGTGATGCTATGCCATCTTAAGACAATGTTTTGTTACCCATAAGGGAATTCTTTTTGCATCATAGAAATAGGACTCACATGGAAAACATGACAGAAAATCAACGAAAAATTGAATGTTACGTATGATCGCATGATACATGAAAAACACGACATAAAAACAACGAAAAACAGAACGTTGTATGTAAAACAAATACAAGGCAGTTATGTAAACAGACGACCACTAAAAACAAATGTACACAGATAATTATGTTGGTGAAGGAAATTATAAAGTAGATCACAATCCTTGCCAGACATATTCGTGGCCTTTTTTTTATAAAGGAACTCACCAAATCCGTCTTTATTTCAAGCTCCAACCAGTTTGATAGTTTCCGACACCGTTATGCATGTATGGAATAGATTTACGAACCTATTAAAAGTATACCATTGTAGATGTTATTTTATTGTTTGTTGCTAAATATTGCAATGTGTACAATGTGCACTCAATGTCCTGGTGTTAATATGTCACTTATCGTTCAGTTACCCCTGTACTGTGACCCCTGTACTGTAGCGTGTCTATATATATTACATGGATAGCTTACGCGAAACTGTCATAGGGAAACCTTATCAATAAAATACATTGTCGGCACACTGAGAAATATACTGCTATATACTGTCATTATTAACTGCGACTGGTATGATAAAGAACTCTTTGAACCAGTTAAAGCAGTGTATACTTTATACTGACATACATCCGGGTTCTCTTGCAATCACAACCTTGGATACCCGGATGTATGCCACCACGGTAATGCTGTGCTCCTGTTGAAGACATGCTATAGTTGCTATTTGCAATACATGATTTTCTAGAATTTCAATGAACGTGCTTTTAAGACTCATATTAAAACACATCTTTTCAAAAGTCACTACAAACCAATTTAACTATACAACAACCGATGGACTTGCATACATGTTTATCTACCTTGTCCAGTTTTATGTTATTGTTATTGTGAAATGTGCGCTATGCTATAGAAATGTAATTACTATTTTTATTATTTATTTATTTGTTTGTTTGTTTATTTATTTGTTTATTTGTTTATTTTTTGTTTGTTTGTTTATTATATTATTATTATTTACGATTATTATTAGTATTATTATAATTTATGATTATGATGATGATGATTATTATTAGTATTAGTAGTAGTAGTAGTATTTTTATGAATGTAAAGTTGTAAAGTTAGAAACATGCTGGGTAAAATTTGAAGCAACACTGCATATGACATCACTTTTTAAATTATTTAAATTCACTTTAATTAATACTGTTTTTCAGGATATTTTTATAAAGCATATTACTTTTAACAATTTGATGATGGCTTTAATGAAAAAAATGGCGTTATCAATGCGTCAATGATGTAAAGAACCGTTTTGTAGCTGAGGTAGTTATACCCATTATTGAGTGCAATGTATGCAAATTGTTGAACTTTGACATAATTAAACATTAATAAACGTTGTCCAACAAGATATCCTACAGTGCACTTTACTTTTTCTAACATTTGTCGTAAACAATTCTGCATTATATAGTTTTGCTTGAATTAGACCCTACTTTTCAACAAAACAAAACATTCTTACTTTACACTTTAATCAAATGTACCTGTCTTAATAGTGGCAAGTAACCCTCAAATATCACAGTTCTAAACTTTATACATTCAAAATTACCTTATTCCAAGAAATGCTACACTTTAAGTTTTACATCAGTCTGCCAAAACATACAGATGATGCTCCAAATTTTAACTTGCAGTATATTCCCGTCACATGATTCAGCAAGTATGCACTAGTAATTCAAGAATTCCCTTCAGGGGAATAATATATCATCTTATCTCAGTAAGTACAACTTCGTTGTGCAATCGATACCATATACAGCTTCGTGTACATAATTACGACTTTCTAGATGAATTAGTAGTTGTTGTGTAATTAAGAACAGCAAACAACGGATATTACTATCCTGGTATATGTTTTATCGCTCAACAATATGCTTATCATCTTTTATATGGTTATAGTCCAATACAATACAGTGTTACGTCAGTACATATTTACATGCGCACTGTTTCTGGTAATAAGTATGAACTATTATAAACTTGACAAAAAGTCCAAGTACAATTCAAGTATAAACTATATATAATAATATCACAATTATTGAATAACGTGGTCATCTGTCATAGATACGAAATATTACGGAATGCGCTACATTAATTATTTTCTAATTATTACATAGCAAAATAGTGTTGACCCAGATATTAAAAAAACCATTGTGTGGCCGTATCACTGTTCCATAATTCTGGGAAATTACAACATCCGTATCTAAATAGACAGTGTACGTTAGGTGAATATGAATCTTCATGAATATAGATTGTTTGACGTAATGCATACTTAGTTAAGTAACAATGTAAATTTGCAGAAACTAAACTGACCCTAATTTCCATAACCCTGAATCTTCCATCCAAAAAAATCAAATTATTCTACGGAAGCTCGAAGAACGCCATCTCCATACCAAGTGGAAGAAAATCGAAATTTTTAATTTTCCCATTTCTCGGAATAATTGCAATTATGAACGCTTGCAGTAGTTCCGCATATCACACATCACGTGGTCTGACTCCTCCAATCACGACGAAGCTACAGTCCCGAGTTGGCCTTTGAAGCTACAGGGTCTATCATGTGTGTGTCTATGTAGATAGATTCTATTTCCGGGATCAACGGTATCCCTGTCACAGTTCCATCTCCAATTATTACTTCATATACCGTACTCTCTTTAACTACCAACATATATCGTCTGTGTTTGTTTACAAGCATGTGCAGCATGTCTGTGAACTGATACAACTCACTTTATGTACAGACTGTCAGACAATATAGTCATATATAGTCACATATAGTCACATATAGTCACATGCTACATGCTACATGGATATCATGTATAGAAACAAAACGATGTGTACTTGTATCTCAAATGAAACATGTTATTTATATAACATATAATACAACATGAATGGTTTCATATATATTTATATACTTCTAACGCTATTGGTATTTAGGGAATTGGATATATAGAAACACAGTTTCGTCAGGTATTTTTTAAATACATATCTCCTCCAAATAACTATTGACAGTAATATCTCACGAGTTCCCCACATGAACGCCACACTAACGTGGTAATGTCCGTTAGTATGGCTTCCAATTTCGTGCATATGGCCGCGTAGAGAACATAGAGCGACGGTCTTGTAGGGCTGATGGCAAGCTGAATATTCTACAAATAGATGTTGGGACGAATCTACACATGATTTGATTTCCGTTTTATAATTCATTACAAGAAGTATTGAGACATGAAGAGATGTCATCAACTGTGAGACGATACGGTGGTGGACTACTAAACAGTCGATAAACTGGCTGCGTATTTAGTTACTGGAACTCCCGTTGTGATGCTTTGTTAATGGAAAACAAGGCCATAAACAAGAAATCAACGGCAATAATTGTTACTTGTTAAAAAATAGTTTCGGTTTTGTGTTTTAAAATCCAAGTGTTTAATACTTTTGAAGGAAAGGTCCTGGTAAATCATTGCACACTAATGGGAAGCTTCTTGATAGGGCTATCTCGAGAGTCACGACAATAAACAGCAGAAGTAACGCTGTCACCGCCTTTAATTAAAGAGAACTGAAGCATGGATAACGATCTCATTCATAATTCAGGGCCGATCCATAACTACTTCGATCTGCGGTTGGCTTGATATTTGCTTATTATGACACCTCATACCATCGCTCGCGTGCATTTCCTTGCAGTTCATTACACAACCTGCATAGCAGTTCAACCAGCACTACAGTGTAACATGCATAGTAACCCAATCATAACCACAACACAATCAACATCAGTAGCCAACCAACATGATCCCACAACAAACATCAGCACCGCAGCCTATCCATTACCACAAATCCAACCATTATCCCAAACCAAACGACTATCGAATCCAAACCGATGTCTCCAACCAAATCAACATTTGCAATTCAAACCAGCAACGCTTACCAAGCAACATTGCCAATCCAACTACCGACATCATTGCAAACCAAGCAACATCACCCAATGTATCAGTCCAACCAACATGTGCAACCCAACCCAGATCGTTAACCATACATACCAACCATACACCAATATCCTGAACCAAACCAACATCACCAATCAAACCGGCTTCCAACTAACCAACCAACCAATACACAACCAACACTCAATCAACCAACCAACAGTCAATTAAATTTCAGAAACAACACTGAATATGGTGTTACATATTAGGCCCCAATGTTGTGAAACAGTATTCAGTTCGAGTTCATGCTCAACTCAAGATCACGTTTTTCACTCGAATCCTAGTGAAAGATGTGAGTATGAAATCGTACTAAAACAGTTTTGCAATCTCTGAGCCTGATCCAACCTATTGCCATACAACATACACAGGGAATCCTGTTCAATCCCATTGTGTTGATTGAACGTTACTGCGTATAGACAAAATCACGCACCCTTCGAAAGCGATCTGCCTTTCCCTTTCCCATGTCAGTATCATCACTGAATGCACAGCGAAAGAAAAACTCGTTCCGTGTCTATATCTATATCCAGGTAACTTTCCTGTAGGTCTATAAGCGATAAACAGGTTGCCACGAGGGTAAAGTAACACCATTCTGTGTAAAAGAATCAGTGTCTCCACACTGTGCAGGTTATATAAACACAGCTAATGCGGTGTAAACCGGGATCACCTTCCTCTCGTCCATCTCTGCCAGCGCTTATAGTCAGACCTGTAGTATCAGCGACAGTGTATTGGAATCAATCGCTTCAACCAATATCTCCAGCATAGCGAAAATACGTTGATCTCCAGTATTGTTGAAGTACAGCGTAACACTTCGCTTGCAATTGTATGATGCACTCTTGTGTTTGAACGATGGGTATTGTACAACTCAATTAACGACGATTCCATTATGATGCATTTTGTTTTAAATACTTGTTTATTTTAGTTTGATACAAACAGTAAATTCAACATTTAGTTATTAAAGGTAAGAAGGACATTTACTTTAATATGAGTAGTATGAACAACTTCAGTGTACCAACCCAATCACAGAATCCAATTGAATCAACCCCCCAACCTACAAAACAAGTCAACCAGCCCCCCAACCCAAGAACATTTTCATCCCATCAATACATCAAACCAACTCCACCAACCACAACCTCAAGCAAAACCACGCCGTAGCCGAAACAAAAAATTCAAATAAAACACAGAAACAACCCATCTATATCAACTATCCTAACCTTAAGCAGCAACCCTAGCCCAACAGCACAAGTGCCGACAATGAAATATGAAGTCGGTTACAGGTTAGATATTCGCGAAAATATAACCTGAAACTGGGAATAATTAACCAACTTCACGTTGCCAACTCAGCAACCCTCAAGCCACCAACACCTCCAAACAAACCCACTACCCAAGCTTACGCTGTACCCTCCCGTCAACCATTACTCAACCCCCAGTCCTCCACCTACCAAGAATCTTAACTCCTTCAGCCTACATCTCATCACGGAGGCATTGCCATGTACAGCACACGTACCCACACAGGCAGATCCCAGCACGTCGAAGTACTGCTAGAAATACAATTGTACTCTGTGAGGACGTTGCATGCTGCAGATGTGTAGACAGCTGTACGATTATCCCACTAGAATATCACATACCGAGGGAAGAACACACGAGTACCCGTTTGACATCATATCCCGTGTTACTGCGCCGTGTTTCATGCTAACTGTGTGAGAGTTCTGCGTTCCGTATACGCTTTGCACTCCATTGAACTATGAAGATGCTTTTACTATCAGCAAACATACTGAATGTCTATTATGTTCCTGTAAAGACAAATATCTAGAAAATGGTTCCACGTTTCATCAATTTAATGACAAACTTGTATTAATATTTGTGAAAATGTCTCCTACCAAAAGATATAAATCAAATATAGATATATCTATCCTTTAAAATGAAAAGCATCTACATATTTAAGAGATTCTGGCATATAATTTGTTAACAAACTCCATCTGGGTTTCTGCGTATTAACCTAAACCCTCATAACGCCCCAGCTACAAGATTCATGAATGGGCTGTTCTGTTTTCGCCAAAGGTTTTGCGTTAATCGAACTGGGCCCGTGATAGGAATAGTTATCGATCCTGCCTACCACGTGCTGCTCGGGCGGGTCACACGTTTCTCCCAAACTGTACTGGTCCTCAATATAGCCATCCAGTAGCGTCATCGCGAGGCGGACCATATGGCGAGGCGGACGCACACCGCGGCAGTCGACTCGCGGACAAGGGAGCGATAAGTCCGCGCATTCGGGCCTATACTTTCTAGGGAATAAGTTGACAAACGACAAGTGCTTGGAGAGACACAGGATATTCTACTGGAGGTAGGTGTTACCATTCAATTTCCAGAATTGGTTTCTCACAAAGTTATCTTTCTATTAACGTATGGTACATGGGACATTAAGAAAACGGAACAATGAACATACATTTTAGCTTTGTTTTGTAATGGGATTTCTTAACACTATTTCCAATATCGACAACGTGTATTAGTCCTATATTTTCTAATTAAATTTGAACGTTCGGCCCGTGTAAAGTAAAGATGGTAACAAACATTAGTATAGATAAATATAGTTGAATTAATATATTTTATCTTACATGTAGTATGCATGATTTACAATAGTAAGTGTCAAGGTATCTATACTTGTCAACCACTAACTTGGGATTGTATTGTATTATAAGTTCAATACTTACCTCTAGAAATTTACCGAAATATACACGATGAAGCAAAACACCAGTTGCATGATTTAACAAATAATTGATGTAGTAATCTGTTAGTTATTATTGGACCTGTACATATACATCTTGTCAATTGTCTTACGAAATATATAAAATTGATGGAAATCTACACGATGATAGAAATACGTGGGTGACATGATCTTGGAAATGTTCAAATTATTTCAATAACAAATTTACGTGGAAGCCCTTTACTTACGTCTGAAATAGTACATAGACGTGATAGCAGTTGCTTGAAAATATATATTACAGGTATAAGAGAATGCCTTCATGTTATCGCATGGACTAATTTAAATTCAGATTCCAGATATCGTCTCGCTCTCTGTAAACATGTACATATACGTGACCTAGCTCGTTAGTAAGAATGAATGAATTAGTGCTTTACGTGGCAGTGGGAATATTTCACCCATACACGAATGTTAGTAAGACCGGCATTATGCAGTGAAATGTTGCACAGTCGCTGAGACGTCCTAAATAGTTATACGTATAGATGGTATACCTTGATATCATTATTACAACTGGTGGAGCGGTATGTCAGACGACTCTTGGAACTGCTTCAGTTCCTGAAGGGATTGCAGAACAAAGCAGGGATAAATCAGTGCCACCAGGCTCTGGGACAGAATGTGTTTGTTACCCTGCAATCAGAAGGTTGTGATATCAACATATGCCACTGGTTCCTGCAGCTTTCATCCCTTCAAACAAACATTGTTCTGTGTAGAATGTTGGTATATCGCTCATGGCGCTGCATTTAACAAGGGACAAGAACAGACAAATATGTTCAAAATGTTCGGTGTGTAAGATTCCATTGATGCTGCTAAAATTAGCGATGTTCCTTTATTATTAGAATATCATGAGTTGTCATTTTCAAACACTAACGTTGAGTTTGTACAGTAATTGTTCATGTAATGACTTTTCAAGAAGTTTTGAATATTTACTTACAACTGTAGATACAAGTTTGTGGAGTATAGTATATATATAGTCACAATAAAAGTGCATCTGTTAGTTATTAGTAGTTCATTGAAATACATCGATCGAGACACACATATTTAGCTTTTAAAAGGTGTTGTATTTTTATACAGACCCCAGTAATGACAGGAATGAATCAATTATTCATAAGTTTGAACTTCAAGCCAACTACGTGGTGTAGGAAAGTCTTGCAGAACATAAAGATTACTTGGTATAGACGGTGCCAATAACATAGGAATATGCCTACATAGTAATTGATATTTACGACATTAGGTAGAAACCTACAGTCTGGTCTCTAGACTTGAATACGAATTGCATCTATCGTCTTCTTAACCTTTCCTAATAAGTGGATATTGAATGTGATTTTGCTTGTGCTAGTATATCTATACTCGCTGATCCATCATTTAAACAGCTATCGCTTATCCTGCTTACAGCCGCTCTATCGTCCCCTACTAGCATCCATCGATCAAGTGGACACTGTAGCAGAATTTAACACAAGCTTTCAGCACCCAAAGCACTATGTCATCAAAGTAGTTCATAAATGATACGACATACTTTGATGTTTTTAGTACTACTTCGCGAAGGAAGCGTCAGTCATTTATCTAGTGATTAGTGCATTGAGAAAGGAGCCTTTACGTCCTTCTTGTAGTAGCTCCAGTGACTATAGCGGGTTTTAGTATCCAAGGACAGATTGGCCTCGACGGTCAGTTACTGTCTCTATCGTTTTGCTTTGAAGATTGCTATTTGAAGACATCCGGATATTAAATAAGTATAAGGGAAATTAATATTTAGTGAACAGATTGCTAGGAATCGGTCGCGCGTGTCTTTAATGGATTATGTACAAGTCTTGCTCTTGGTCTCGACAAGTCATGGAATACACACATACTTTCGCTGTGGTGTAGATCGTTGATGCCTATTGTTTTTACACGAATCACTGGTTTTATAAACAAGTCATACAATTGGCTATGGTGCCATAAACGACATTCTTCATCAACGCTTCCATAACAGACAATTCTGTTCGCTTAATTATGCTAGACATGTGAGATCAGCTAGAAGTCTATGGTGTTGTAGACACAAGAGCTAATGCTATTTCATCATATCATCCACTTAGACAATATAATGTTTTAAATTATTATAGAATATATTTATATACATTGATGCTGGGTATTTAGAATATCGGTTCATAGTCAAATAGGGGCAGGTGGTAGCGCAGTGGTAGAACGTTGGACTTCGGAGCCAAAGGTTCCTTGTTCAAATCCCGCCCCGGGGGCCCGGTATCAATGTTCGCGAAAGTTACCTTTCTGACGCGATATTGATAGGATGCGA
>JAUTBT010055438.1:0-15357 GCA_032361225.1 Lepetodrilus schrolli | reverse complement strand
TGCGGGTTTCCTCCTGCCCTAAACTGACAAGTCGTTATATAAGTGAAAGAATCTTGAAAGCGACTTAAAACCCCAATGCAAAAAAAAAATATTTAAAAATCGTTTAACCCTCCTATATAACACTTAGAGAATATCCCACGAGCAGGGGCGTAGCTTCCTATAGGCCGCGTAGGCCGTGGCCTACACTTTTCCCAAAAGTTTAAACACAGTGACACATCCGACAACCCCTAGACCCCCCTAGCATTGATGATTTGGCCTACACATTAATTTAAACCAAGCTACGCCCCTGACGAGATACGAGTGATTACGGATAATTTCACGAGTGACATATTTTCCGTAACCACTCGTATCGAATGGGTTATTCTAATTATTCAATATAATCATTTTTATGTAATAAACCATTGAAAACTACCGACAAACAGTTTTATCGAGAGGCCGAACTAGCAGTCGAAAACGTGTAAATTTCACCTAAGCACGAGAAACACAAAAAGACGTAATCAACACTGTTGATTATTGAATCGTTATTACGCAGTAGATATCCACCACGTATATTGAATAATAGACAATCATTCATAATGACAACAACCGCAACGTCCAAATCGTCTGTGACTGCCGTTGAACAACCTGAATGTATAACCGTCATGATCGATTGTTTACACACGAGGCTCTGTGTATCACAGTGTAGGGTTGATTTGATTAATCCCGCAAACCAGTGTCCATTGAAACATCGCACAGAGCCTGCGAGTTAAGTTGACCAGATCGATGACAGCGCACGTATGTGACGCTAGGTGCGCTGTAGTGGGTAAAGACGCACTGCCAAAGACGAATCTCTGCCAAGCTATATTTTGGTATACGCCAATGTGAGCAGGGCAAATGGAACTCCTGTACTAAACTCTCCCATACAATTAGAGACCAATGCATGCAGTCGTGCACTTCACGATCTTGTGCAGTGTTTCAAAGCAAAGTACATGAAAAAAGACATGCTAACAAAAAAAAAGATTTTTTAAAATAAAAAAATAAAACCAACCATTGCCATTGCATAATTGATCAAATGCACAAATGAAAATCATATGTGTGATCAATAGAGACAATTATGATGGGATTGTTTTGCACTGTCAGTTTGCTGCATACCGACGTGTATGTTTTTCAAGTATGTTATGGTTACGTACAATGATGATTATTCGTACAAGAGGAAATCCATTAATAAAGTAATACCGTATTCTATAGGCAAAGGGATATGTCGCTAATACCGTTCTACATAGTATTGGATATAACATTTTAATAACGACGTTCATTGTATCTGCTGTTTAGACTATTACTACTACTACTACTACTACTACTACTACTACTACTACTACCACCACAACCACCGCAACTACTACTACTGGTCAAGAAACTATAGTCGTAGTAGAAGTAACATCAATAACAGCAGCAGCAGCAGCAGCAGTAGTAGTAGTAGTAGTAGTAGTAGTAGTAGTAGTAATAGTAATAATATATTTACCACACCAAATCCACCACCACTACCTCCACCGCCTCTACTACTTACAATAACACGATACCAGACGTATTCACCGTTGCTTTGGCATCAGTCAACATCAGCCACACCAGACGACTGCGCTTCAGTCGCATCGACGATCAAACGTCCTGCAACGTCACAAGAGACATATCTGTTGTTCCGACCAACAGATTTGACAAGCACCATCATTCAAATGTCCCACGTTACGAGAGAGATATAGTTCCGCGACGAGCTCAGGGCGAAGATAACACCTCGTATTAATCAGAAGTCATGACTGGGATGGCTACAAAGCTCAGGCTAAGCTTATAACAAGTGTGTGTTAAATTATTGGCCTTTGGACGATCGCACACTGTCATCGTACCGCTCGGAGGTATCTGATTACGACAGTCAGGCCATCATAATACTGCATCTAGTTTGGCTGTTGCAACGTGCGCTGCGATACTGCATTGTGCAATGCTACGGTATCCGGATCTGTCTCAAAGAACAAACCATTACGCTTTTACTTCCGCATTTGCCAAAATGCAAGAGGCTCACTTGAAGATATATACGTTTCTGGTATAATGATAGCACGACTGTATAACCCCTGGGTCTCATTGGTGCCCCAAACCAATCCAGACATCAAGATACGGCTCTAATAGCCACAGCTTTATAATGCATGTCTTATCTGGACTTAATTACTGTTGGGACAGCATTTGGGTCCATGATGTATTCTGAGATGGCAGTGGGTAAAGGCACAGCCACACCGATAACCATATCGATAACGAGAAAATCGTTTACGCTTAAAATGTAGTACCCGGGCCCAAGATTACGAAAATTGTTTGAGTAGAAACTCATGCGTAAGTTTTTTCTCTCACAAATCCCCATATACAACTTTAGCTTGAGTGTGAAATCGTAATCGAAATGTTCGTAATCTCGAGACATGGTCACACCGCATTACCATTCTAGCAAATTGAACGTATTGTAATGTAACCATGGTAACTTCAGTATATTGTATATTCCACTCTTTAGACCGATATATATCTTTGTCAATTGGGGCTATTTATTTAATTGCTACCATACTTTGTTAAATGCAATAATTATCTTACTTCATGCATATTTAAAACCCGAAGGTGTAGCTATAGTGTGTGCTTCATATCAGAGCATACAAAAGACCCTTTGGGAACATTGTCCAGTTTCTTTGTGAAAGAGAAACTATTATATTAAATGCGTTTCAGCATGAATTCAGCATTCATTATGTAGCTGGCGATGATTAGTTTATCTCCATAACTACGGCAGATCATCCTTTGTGGAATGCTGGCTTAGTACCTCATTTGACATCATTATTGGTCGACTGTTCAAGCTTACTAGACGCCAGTTGTCACTTAGGTGTGCTTGTCTTGGTGTGGTCAAGTACGGATGGTCATCACACCAGAAGCCACGGTATAATGTTCAGTGGACTGGTATTACGCTTTGACTATAGGAACACCGGCATCGCGTAATGTAAAACTGTCACGTGTAAGCACAAAACCAAGAACATGCGCAAGTAAATAATATACCAGTATATAATGTTTGCACTATTATCTTCTTTTTTTTTAGCCTTTTCTTTTTAAAAGTTGAACACGTATATATGTTGTGCAACATGAAATAAATATATAGCTTTTTTTTAGTCTTTTCTTTTTTAAAGTTGAACACGTATATATGTTGTGCAACATGAAATAAATATATTGCTTTTTTTTAGCCTTTTCATTTTAAAAGTTGAACACGTATATATGTTGTGCAACATGAAATAAATATATAGCTTTTTTTTAGCCTTTTCATTTTTAAAGTTGAACACGTATATATGTTGTGCAACATGAAATAAATATATAGCTTTTTTTTTTAGCCTTTTCATTTTAAAAGTTGAACACGTATATATGTTGTGCAACATGACATATAATATAGCTTCATAAAACGCAATACATGCAACATTATGCATACAGACATGTGCTGAATCCTGACATCGTTGACTGTATCTACCGTAACGCATACGTACAACTGATAATCGGGATAATTACGAATGCCTGGGTTATCAGCTGTCACTAGTAAAACACATAATAATAGTAAACACACACACACACACACACATACACACACACACACACACACACCACACACACACCATTGAAACACTGACTCAACTCATTAAGCTGACGACGAAGTCTACCGGTCAATTGCTCATGATCAATGGAATACTTCCGGAAGTGTCCAGACTATAAAGTAGACTGGTCAGATAATGGTAAGTCTGAATGAACTTCTCTGCTGAATTGGTCAAGACTAGAATCTGTTGGTCAGTCGTCAGTGGTCATGCAGTGCATCGGCGTTCCATGGGGAATGTCTCCAAATACAAGGCTGGTCGTGTCCGGACTGCAGGGCGATCAAAGCGGAAGTGGTGTCGAGATTTAAATATTTTTGGACAGTGCCACCAAGCACGTTGACCAGTATAGGTCAAACCGAGATCCATGTTATTGAAGCGTAAACTATCGTCATTGGAAGATACCAATGGATAAATAGCGCACTGACCAGTTGTTGTGGTCAAGCCCAGGAACACATATTTTGCTCATGTAATTGCCAGTGAGTGATTTTGGAAATGTGTGTAGACTACAATATGTATATATATGTACACACACACACACACACACACACACACACACACACACATATATATACACACACACACACACACAGAAGACTTTAGGTGTATACAGAAGTATGCTGGATGTATCCAGAAGCTAGTCCTGAAAAGAAACTAATTCAAGTTATTCGATGGTCAGAATAGAAGATGTATACAGAATACGTCAGATATCTGAAGACGTCATTAGTATACAAAAGAAAGCTTGATGTATTGATCACGATAAGGTAGTTCTGAAAAGAGACTAAGACATATACTTGATGATCAGAATAGAGTATACATAATTAGATATATACAGAAGACGTCAGATATCAGATGTATACAGAAGAATGCTGGATGTATGCAGACGGTAGTTCTGTAACTTAGACTAATCCAAATTATTAATAGATTATCAGATGAGAAGATGGTAAGATATATGCAGAAAAATGCTTACAGAAAATATACCTCGTGAATAATGATTGTCATACCCTAAGTCACTTTCTAATACCCCTCGAGGTATGTTATATTAGGTATGTTATATTAGGTATGTTATATTAGGTATGGTTATATTAGGTATGTTATATTAGGTATGTTATATTAGGTATGTTATATTAGGTATGTTATATTAGGTATGCTATATTAGGTATGGTTATATTAGGTATGTTATATTAGGTATGCTATATTAGGTATGCTATATTAGGTATGGTTATATTAGGTATGTTATATTTGGTATGGTTATATTAGGTATGTTATATTAGGTATGGTTATGTTAGGTATGTTATATTAGGTATGTTATATTAGGTATGTTATATTATGTATGGTTATATTAGGTATGTTATATTAGGTATGTTATATTAGGTATTGTTATATAGGTATGTTATATTAGGTATGTTATATTAGGTATGGTTATATTAGGTATGTTAATTTGGTATGGTTATATTAGGTATGTTATATTAGGTATGGTTATATTAGGTATGTTATATTTGGTATGGTTATATAAGGTATGTTATATTAGGTATGGTTATATTAGGTATGTTATATTAGGTATGTTATATTAGGTATGGTTATATTAGGTATGTTATATTAGATATGTTATATTAGGTATGGTTATATTAGGTATGTTATATTAGGTATGTTATATAAGGTATGTTATATTAGGTATGGTTATATTAGGTATGGTTATATTAGGTATGTTATATTAGGTATGTTATATTAGGTATGGTTATAATATATATATATAAGGTTGTCTTGAAAGAGACCAAGCTGTTCAAATACGAATGCTGGATATACATACAGAAGTATGCTGATAGCATGCATTTATAAGACAATCCAAAACTGTGACCAAGCCAAGCCATTTATCGTTGATAATGGATCAAATGAACAGATATATATATATATATATATATATACAGAATAATGCTGACAAAATATAGATGTCCTAACGCCAAGTTATTAACTGGTCATAATAAAAGATGGCGATTGACCAGACACATAAAACTACGAATGCTGAGTATATTCAGAAAGCTGTCCAGAGGCCACGTTATGATAATTGTATTTGACTATCCATCACTAGGAGGTAATGGCAACTGCATGAGTTTATACAGTGTCTCCACTCCAGGGAAACTCCACGCGGATAGTATTGGATTACAGAGTGCCAAGCCACGAAGTGTAACAAGACCTTGCTTTCAGATCCAATACACACTAGCAGACCACTCTTGTCATAGTGCTGGGTGTTTTGTATTTAACACATGAACTCCACACCACTATATAAAACAACGGACGACAACTGTCATCGATCTTTGTCTGTGACTACAGAAACAACCCTATTTGGAAATGGAAGATGATTATATAGTGAACTCATGTATAACACGGCCTAACTACGAGGTCTTATCTAGCAGTGGTGTAGTCTATTGTGTAGGCTATGGCTAAGGTTGGGGTTAAGGTCACCGTAAACTTACGCTATTTCGTACAGGAGGCCCAGAGAACGAACAACTCCAAAGGATTGGGAATCGAGAACTGGAATTATGCTCGCGTCGTGTCATCATGACACGGGGTCATCGAGGTGAGACGGTTGTGACGGAATAAGAAATACGTGGTACATTGGATCAGAGACTGGTTTGAATTAGCACAATGAAGGGCAGGAGCCCAAGGGAGTTTAGAATGAATTCCACGTGTGCACACTTCATCAACTCATAGTATGCTGTGGCGGGAATACACTAGTGAATCTGAATGAATGAGAGTTAATGAAAGCGATGAGATGGAACTTTACGATGCAATCCTTGATGATTTTCGTTCATTGTGGAGCCACACGCAATGTGATACTATACATATACATACAGACGGTATGGCAACACTGCGCAACGCCGTGTACGAATCTAAACAGAATTAAATCAATGTAAACTGCGAATGCCTGTCATTCTTTGAGAACGCCTCATTGTTTCATTCTGTGAAGGAATTATATACTCAACAAAATACATTAAGGGTCGGCAGATATTTTCACCAAATTTCGGAACTCGGCTTGAAGAATCTGGTGCCATTCCACTTCCAATGAGTCTGCAAGGTATTGAAGAGTAACTGGAACCTGTAGAAGTATGGTCATTCTTCACTGTTGAACTAATATATGTACTGGCCCTTAATTAATTTTGTTGAGTATAGAATTTCAGAATGGTTAATCCAATAACTCTCCTGTGTGGATTGTACTGAAATTGAAAAAATACACCAGGCAATGCATTGTATTCTAGCTGTGACAACGTCGGTAGCAGGTGATTTTCAAAGTGAAAACCTTCAAACGCAACAATACACCACGAATTATCATCCCATTGTGGTCTACGAGTATTGTCATGTTGAAGACTCGTAGATTTTATATGCAAATTAAATCATAGTGTGATCACGCGAGATTGCGATTTCCTGGCTTACTGCCAAAACAAGTGTGTACGTTCTTTAAGGTACAGCTGGTCGCGTCTGTGGAGATTGGTTACAGATAAAAATATAAGGAATAGTTTTTAAAATATACTGATTTTCGTTCAATTATACCCGACTGTGAATTAAAACTGTTCGAATCATAATTTCACCCGAAGTACTACTATTATTTTGTAATTGAATATCTAAATAAAATTAAATAAGATTAAATAAAATAAAATATTAGTCCGCTACTGTGCTACACCAATTGTACACGCATGTACTGAATCATTTCACTATTGAGAATCGGCACGAATAGCCACCACAACAAACCATGGCCCCAAGGTTAGGTCATTTTAGTTTGAGTACAAATTCACGCTCAACATACTTTGCATTAGAATTTGAGTGAAAGATGCGAGTTGAACATGAAATCACTCTCTCAATCACTGACATTTCTTTTTATATGCCAAAATTATAATAAAATATTGAAAGGCAATGGAAATACAGACGAGTTGAGATCACGTTTAAGAAAATATTGAAACTGGTTTTGGTTCCAAACATGACCTTAATTTGACCTCCAACATGTCATTTGACACTAACATGACATTTTCCAACTACATCCTGGTCGGTTATGCATTACCGACAACGTGATCTTTGTGGGGTTGATACTAATTATAAACAGCATCCGGTCAGTGCGGGAAGTTGTGTTCAAGCATCTAGGCTACGCTTTCACAGCCAATGTTTAAAGATAAATAAAAGGCCATAACCCATACTATCTCTAAACAAGTCCGAAATGAGGATCCAAGGGCCAAAGAAGATAATACATTTAAATGCAAACACTATTATCATAGCCCGCTCGTGTACTCCTTCCGGACGTGGCCCAGTAACACCCCCCCCCCCCCCGCAGACGTTTTGCAGAGTTATTAAATTTCTTCCGCGAAATAACACGCACGTAGTCATAATTTACACCTCACTTATGTCTCGTTGCCATTAGTTACCTTTGTTAAAAGTATAGGGTTCATTCTCGATATTCGGCAAAAAGTGTAGGGTTCAGTAGTAATATCTGACACACACACACACACACACACACTTTTAGAAAAAGCACAATACCATTGAAAAAATACTTTATTAACGATTTTACAGAGTAATGTCCACAACATCGCCGTTCACTTTGCGACATTTAATATTGACCCCACCGCTGCCGCTCAATGGTTGTGGAGTTTTCGCCTCGTCTCATTTCGTGAACGTACATGTGGTGTCCACTACAGTTTCTGATTGGTCAGGGACAGTTTCCGTTTTGGGTGGCGGGGCACGCAAAAGCACGCACATCCATGAAAACCATGTTTTCGCGATCGATGAAATTTGAATTGTATCGCTTGCAGTCATCCCTCAGGTATCTCCAAATACCAACACATATGCTTTTGATTTATAATGCCGGTTATTCCGAGCCATCATGTCTTCTTGCCTCGCATATTAATCTACACATCCAAATGTATAGAGCGTCAGACGTTATTTCATTCGACAACGCTGGTGTGTCATAAACATTGACACACCACCTCGTGTGTCTCTTTGTACTTACAGGTACTGGAGTATTTGGCAGTTTTGTAAGAAATTAATTCTACGTTGACGGTTTCTGCAAATCTAACGCTCTCTTGACTTTTTGTTAACTTAAACTCATCCTTGTCTTCCAATCCATCTGCGACAAGATAACATCATCACCATCACTCATGTCTTCGGTCGTGTCCTCAGCTTCACGTGCAAAGCACACGGAAACACGTCAGATGTGACAAGGTCATATGTGAGCATACAAAGAGCTATGGAATGAGATAGTCTGTGTGTGTGTCTGTGTGTGTATGTATGTGTGTGGTTGTGTATGTGTGTGGTTGTGTGTGTGTGCGTCTTTGTGTGTGTGTCTGTGTCTGTGTGTGTGTCTGTGTGTGTCTGTGTGTGTGGTTGTGTGTGTGTTTGTGTGTGGTTGTGTGTGTGTGTGGTTGTGTGTGTGTGTATGTGTGGTTGTGTGTGTGCGTCTCTGTGTGTGTCTGTGTGTGTGTCTGTGTGTGTGGTTGTGTGTGTGTGGTTGTGTGTGTGAGTCTGTGTGTGTCTGTGTGTGTCTGTGTGTGCGTCTGTGTGTGTCTGTGTCTGTGTGTATGTGTGTGTGGTTGTGTATGTGTGTGTGGTTGTGTATGTGTGTCTTTGTGTCTGTGTGTCTATGTGTGTGTGGTTGTGTGTGTGTGTGGTTGTGTGTGTGTCTGTGTGGTTTTGTGTGTGTGCGTCTGTGTGTGTGTCTGTGTGTGTGTCTGTGTGTGTCTGTGTGTGTATGTATGTGTGTGTGGTTGTGTGTGTGTGCGTGTGTGTGTGTGACGTCTACTGTTTACACCTGACCATCTTCGTATACGTATCTCGCTACGTAACTGGTCAAACATACATTGTAGTCTATACACATTTCCAAAATTCACTCACTGGCAAACAAATGAGCAAAATATGTGTGCATCGGCTGGACCATAACGAATGGTCAATACGCCATCCATTGACATCGTCCAATGACGTTGGCATCGTTCAATGACGATAGTTTAAGCTTCAAGATGACGGATCTCAGTTTGACACATACTGGTCAACGTGCTTGTTGACACTGTCCAAAACAACACTTACATCTCGGCACAACTTCCTCTGTGATCGCCTTGTAGCGGGTCCCAAAAAGTTGACTGGCAATCAATTGTAGCTACAGCTGTCCTGAGCAACGAGACCCCTGACCACACTTCATGAAACTCTCATATCCACATATAGATCCATTTCCAAATAACCCCCACCCCACCCCACCCCCACACTATAGTAACCATAGCATCTGATCTGTTGATCTTGTCGGTCGGCCATCAATATTTAATGTATCTAGAATGTAGTTCAGTCAATATCTAACCACGGCCCCGTATGGCGTATATATCTACAATAACATTTTTCTAACATTACCATTGGCAAGATAGCCTTGGGGGCCATAACTAAGGCCCTATGTACATACATAATTAGATTTCAATAGGTTAATTAGTATTTAATATTAACACGTCTAGGATATACTATTACTATTATACTTCTTCAGTTATGGAACACAATTTAAAATCCAAATTCTTGTATAAGAAAAAGATAATAATAATAAATAATAATAACACTGTGAACGTTTAGATTGCACCAAATCCACACTCTGAAGCTCGCTCATAGGCCTACATTATTACTCCGGTCAATGGAACTAATTTCACCATCTCAACTCACTGGGGAGTATGCAACCCAAGCTGCCAGTTATAAAATTATTGTTATAAAAAAAACAACGTTGAGATTATGGTAGCATTTGATGTCCCTTCTAAAATTCCGAAATGTATACTACCGTAATGTCAGAATATCTAGTACAAGTTAATTAAGTATTTAAGTTACAGTTCTGCTGAATCAGGGATGCTGTGCTGATTCTGGTTATTGAAAGTTAAACCACCTGTCCGCATTGATTTTGCGCAGGGAGAATGAAACCCTAAGAATAACATAGATCACATCAGATGGTGAGTGTAGTATCTTCGGTTGCCATGGAGACATAGAAGCGCTATCTGTACCTAATATGTGCATGTCTCCGGATGATGATCTATATTTGCATATACATATTAAATTAGACAGTGCATAGAATCACTATACTTAAATATGTAAGTGCGTTTCTAGTTATAACAGAAGACATACACAGATTGCTTCTTATATAGGAATGGACCTGTAGCCTGGAAATAGCGATCTCTGAAAGACTTTGTACGAATCGTTATACTATTTTATATTTCACTTTCATATCATGGTCACTTATAATACGCCGACATAAACAACTATGTGACGCTATATATGAGATTATACAGTTCTTTGTTATGAGATTATACAGTTATTTGTTATGAGATTATACAGTTCTTTGTTATGATAATGTGAACATTTATATATCGCCAAATCCACGCTCGAAAGCCTGCCCATGGCGCTACATTATTACTCCGGTCAATGGATCAATGTGCACTCATTTACCGTCTCAACTCCCTGGTGTGTATATACAACTCAAGCTAGTTGTTTACATGTACAATTCCATCTCATCCTACCTGGCACTGTTGGGTGGACTGGAGAATAGAATGTGGATCTAGAGTGCTACACGATGGCTCGAACCCGGAAGACTCGCTTTCCTTTAGACCACCGCGCTCTAAGGTTATAAAGTTCCATTTATCTACTGTGATACACAAACATGCCGTATGCAATGACTTTTAGTGTAGATATATACAAAGCTTTAGGTGGAATCTTATCCATTTACGTTCTGAAACTCGTAATAAGTATTATCTAATGTATATATTTTCGACAATTTTCAGTAGTGGCCATTCATAAATACATTATTTCTATATATTCGTCGCGTATGGGTGAAAGATTCCCGCTGCGACGTTAAGCACCAAATTAACTAACTAACTAACTAACTAATTTCTATATATGTCTATGTATCATTATACAACTTGATAGTCACAGTACAAAAGTACTAATAAAGCATTCACCTCATTATTCGGGACACCTGACGGTTTATTCGTCATTCAGACAAAGACGTGTAGGTATCGAGCGTAAATTTGGCGTTTTGATGAACATAATTATGAATGTGTTTCGTACAAAGAGTCGGTATAACGCATATTATGTAGCGAACTGGTCATCTAAATATGTTTGACACGATATCAATGACCAAGGAACACGTGTACCTATTGTTTGTAGACCCCACTCTCGCTGAACATTGGTAATCATAATGTTAAATTAGCAATATTAATTAGATTGTTAGAACCAATCATTTTCCAGAATTGCATTGCTATCCAAATCAAGAGAGAGAGAGAGAGAGAGAGAGAGAGAGAGAGAGAGAGAGAGAGAGAGAGAGAGAGAGAGAGAGAGAGCGATAGAGAGAGAGAGAGAAGATAATAGATCGATAAAGACAGGATAAGAGGGAAGGATGGAGAAAAAGAAAAATTCAATCGGACTTAAGATTATGAAACGATAACATTAAAATCTGACCATTTCGTGATCTTCAAGCATGCATGCCAAAGTTTCCCCTTAGTTTTAAACCTGGAATCATAATCACCTTCTGAAGATCAACATGGGCAATATGATGGATTGGTTCTCCAAGGACAGCGTCAGAAATAGGTAAACTGTCACGAATACCCATGCAAATCTATAATTCCGTAAACATCATTCCTCTAGTTATCCAGAATTCAAGATCCTTTCCGGTTTTTCGATATTTTAAGATACACACAGTGTTTGCTGTTGGCGGAGCTCGACCGATGAAGACATGTACTAGTTGTACATTTTATTACCGGTACCTACATTTAATGCAGCTGGCAACGTACCTATAAATGAACAAGGTAATGCATCTAATGTAGTGTTAAGTACACCGTATACGTTTATGACTATTGAGTTAGCCTGACATCATGATTTCCATGGCAAGCGATAATTAACAGAGAAGGATAGATCAGCGTAAAATGACGGTTTTATGATACAGTGTCATCATGATAGAACAATAATGTCAAGTTAACTGTAATATATCTACTGGACATTTTCTAAATTATACAGACGGTTATTATCTCATAAATAACAGTAAATATACTGTCCGCATCATAGTACAGTGACCACAACTCTGCTGGACAGAGAACATGGGTCTTTGTCCCAATGTAAAGCCATTATCTTTGGCAGAATCTTGGACTCTACGAATGACATGCATAAATAGAGGATCTCAACCAAGTGTCTTGGAATATCAAATATATCAACACGAGTCGTGAAAGTGATTAAATCCGAGACTTTATATTTGATATTCCAAGACACGAGGGTGAGATTTTATTTATCGCCAAATATCATGTTAATGTCATTAAAGAAGAAATATGACACGTCATATTTTCTTTACTGTGAAGTGAAATCTTTAGGCTGCTGTGCATTTGCACTGTGACATCATAGCAATGCTACGACATTACAATTGTAGCGATGACATTACAATGGTTGAACAATCAAATGCTTGGGCCAAACGATATCTACAGCATGGCATCACAATGGTAGAACAATCAAATAAACAATCAAATAAACCAAGAATTGGGTCAAAAGATATCAACTGCTGTAGATATCGTTTGTTATTTGAAAGCGATATCTATTGCGAAAAGACAGTATTGGGTGATACTTGTAATTTAGCTACTTATAATGCATGAACTAGTATCACTTACAAATGTACCATGCGTTCCTGTATTATATTTCCAGACAACGGTAAGTGTCTCAGTAATCGTGCTTTTACAATTGTCTTTCATGTAAAGTCCTGGGACTTCGGTCATCCCGAACTTCGGTCACTTGCGTTAACCAGCTGTTAACAGATTAATATAAACTACTTTTGTTTTGACCGTGAATAGCTACACCACGTGATTTTATTATCACATGATGCTAACATGACCTCTTCGTGAACAGTCGTCAAATGACGGAAATGTGACGTTTTCGGCAACTGCGTAAAGCACATATCGCCATAACATCGATGTATCGTGAAAAGCATATTTGCACGTGCAAAATTGGGTATGCACCTAAAATATATTGCTACTAAAATTATTAATTATTGTAATGACAGGTGACACATTTTTATAATAACTGATGTCCAAGGATGTGTGACCGAAAACGAAGAAACAGTGACCGAAGTCCCAGGACCAAACACCAACTAGGATTCATATTCCTTTCAGAGTTTTGTACAACATTGTGTCAAAGCAAATGACAGTTTTCGTAACAAAAATGGTCGCGCTTCAGTCGTCAATCGCTATTTGCCATTGATAGATGGACACATATCATATATACACAATAAACAGGACCACAGCCGAATGGCGACCGAAGCCCCAGGACTTTACTCTAAAGACAATTAACACTTATTATTATATGTCAAGTCTACATTTATGGAAATTATCAAGTCTATAATTCAAATAAAGTAAAGTAAATACAGTAAACCCCACCATTACACGCTATCTAAATACTCTTTTCATGCAACAGATGTCGACGACGACACACACACGCTTGTGCGCGAGCGCGCGCGCACACAAACACGCACACACACACATCAAGAGGACATCTCACGAGCTTGATCGATGGCGTGTGAGAACGCACAGTGCATATCATCCTGTCGCACGCATGGGGTCACACGGAGGCTAAGTGACGTGTAACGCGAGATGGAGATGAAAGTTGGTGCTGTACCTATTTAACCATCGATCAGTGCCTGGTGCCAATACCCTATGCTTGATCGAGTGGACAGTACTAGTAACATATGCACTGGATGAACGTTATCAAATAAAATACTTATTCTGTAAAACAAACATTATGAGATGACGAATGCATGTACTATTAAAGAGAATGTGATGCTTTACTAATGAGCCAGATGTTTAAACGAAATAGAATGGTTGAACTCTAAATTCAGACAGTTGTATAAAGGACACTCGATACTATCACGAAAGTCGTACTGTAGTCCGTGGTATCGTTTCACGACGCACTCTCGTAGCGATCTCCTATTAGCGATTGGGGGACTTACATGAGAGCCTCGAGAACCGACACCAACGTGTACGCCATTCTCTTACTATTGCTATTCTTGTACTATATAGCAGGACATGACGTAAACCTCTATTTAGGCGTTGACTATCTGTACGACCCTTTCGTGAAACGCAGACCTGATTCTAAACATGCCCCATTGGATGGTCTTTAAATATACGACGTCCAAATAATAAATGTAATTTATTACGATCCTACTGTTTAATAATAAAAATCGACGAGCGTGCTAGTATTACAATGTTACGTTAACATATTGTTATAGTATCATGATATTTCTCTCCAAGGTATATGTGTATACATGTATGGAGGAATGTGTGGAGAACGATTTCGCCCTATTCAAACTTGCCCTTGTTTCGAGCATGTCCATGGTTGTGATATATGTACCAGCGATAAACTTTTCGCACGGACGTTATACACAGACGTGTATCGAAATGTACTCTGCAAGCAACAGTCCGCGTGTGTCAATAAGGTGAGCTGTATATACGTAACTACCACGTGTTACATTCTATAGGTTAGTGTTGACGAGGCTGACTATAGTAAGCACACAGGGTATCTGTCTGACTAAAAGAGTTTGTCTGATGTCGATCCAGGAGAAACTCTCAGAGATCACCATCAGTACACTCCTCGTCATCCTCGTTCTCCTATTAACGACTCTTCTTGTAATAATAATAATAATAATGTGAATATTTATATTGCGCCAAATCCACGCTCGAAAGCATGCTCATAGCGCTACATT
>JAUTBT010055427.1:0-15357 GCA_032361225.1 Lepetodrilus schrolli | reverse complement strand
TTCCTCCTGCCCTAAACTGACAAGTCGTGATATAAGTGAAAGAATCTTGAAAGCGACTTAAAACCCCAATAAAAAATGTTTTTAAAAAATACAGGCTTACTACCAGTGTTCACAAAATCTCAAAAATACGTGCTGGTCCTTCACCAAAATAATGGTAATAAGGTTATTATACTGGCTGCAAAAGCTTCTGACCCAAAATAAGAAAGAAAGTCCCAGTCCTTCAGTGAATCTGTCGGTCTGGCAGTGATGGACAAATGCATTTTTCGAACACTGCGTATACTGTTATATAATTATGTCTGAATGTGAACACTGCAGATAAATGTGATGTAATGTGATTATTCAGGCCAATCTGCGAGCATGTAACGAAGAGTTGAGGAGTCACATCCAGGAGCTGAAACTGGAGCTAGATACGCATCGATCTCTGCTACTCAAGACGCAGAAAGATAAGGTATGGTGTCCGTTAGACACCCTACTCCACTTTGTAGCACTGCGAGCATGTCCAGAGGCATGTTCACTCGCGCAGAGTTTCATCAAGTTCGTGCCTTGCCCCACTGAATGGCTGAGAGTGTGACCTCAAGGCGGAAAATATGAAAGAAATTAATCGAGGTTTCAGTAATTACCTACATTGTCATTAATCTGCATAATATGACTTTTGCTTAAACTTAGCTAGTATATACCATGCTTGCAGCAACCTGCTAAGGTCTGCGGGACATAATATAAGGCGTAAAAGAAGTCATCTCATCTGGATTTTGGAGATCTGCAATATGCCAGACACCATCTTGGGTTGCTAGGTGAAGTACCTTCACCGCTCTCGCGCTCTCAACTGCGATAACTCGCCAAGTGAAGTTAATTAGGAGGCGAGGTCCTGTGTGTACTCGCTTCTGGTACATGGAAGCACTTGTTATATATGTCTACGTGGGATTTGAACCCAAACCTTTGAATTTATTGTCCGACACACAACCATGTCGTCTTTTTCTGTCATTCTCTCATTGAAATATATTAAAGGAGGCATGCAATGATATAGACAATTGAATAATAATTGCTGAGATACAATATAAATCGGGGAGCCACCTTTAAATAGATGGAGTAACATACTTGGTGGTAGATACGTATGATTTCTGAGATAGATGGCATTAGTTTCCATCAGCATGACGAAAATTCCCAGATTGTGTTTTAGCATTGACCCAGCTCTTGTTGTATTCCTAGGATGACTCACTGGAAAGTCTGAAGAGAGATCTAGAAAAAGAAAAGAACATAGAATTAGAAAGTTTAAAAGATAGATTATTTAAGGTAAGTAGCCAAGCTCTGAAGAGAAATGCTGTCAAATTAAAATATGGTCTTTTGATTTCATTAGAAATGAATTGTACAGGTGTTCATGTTATCCTTATCGTCCTTAACAATCACTTACTTAGATGTTATTGGGTTAATTTTGAATTGTATTATATACATACTGTAAGAAAGAAATAAGGGAATGCATTTTTTTTGTAGTAAACTGTATTTTTTAATTGGCGATGCTTATTCTTCATACAAATAATAGAATTAACAGAAATCTGAAAAATGGTGTATCTGGTGTGTCCCCCATGTTTTGCAATAATGGCTGGACACCTTGTAACATTGCAAATCAAAGTTTTCAATGTTTGTCGGGGAATATTGTGCCATTCTTCTCGTGGAGGTTCAAAATGTTCATCTAAGTTATTAGGCTGTACAGGGTAGTGTAAGCTACAAATTAGAGAAAACCTACGTTTTGACTTGTTGAAGTGTACAGTAACTTGTAATATTGATGTTCCTGTTGAAATCATATCAATAACCTACAATTTGGGACCTAAAGTCAAGTATTGTTTCATCAGTATTTCTCAGAATAACATAATTTCAAATTTACCTTCAATAGTGATCACATTTTGATGCATGGGCAATTTATTCGTTGTATCGTGTTCTACACAAGCAAAGAGCGATTACTGTTGAATTTTGGCATAGTAACTCTATTGAAACCACACAGCAACTATGTAATGATATATCAATATTGCTATACATGCGTTCCTTTAAATCTTTCCATCAGTGTAGTTATTTTTCATGTGAATTACAGTTGATAGAAGAGGTAGCAGATATACGCAGATTAAAACACAGGGCTCTACATTTCGGAGGCAGATTTTGTTTGTAAGACATTTCGATACATACAAGGATAGACGCCATTCTGTAGATAGAGGTCTTGATTAGATACACTCTAGTAGATGTTTAGTCCAGAATGCTATATTCTACTAGTGATTCAGTCAAATCATTTAACCATCTCAATGCTGGATTAGGCACTGAAACTGACACTGCATCTCTGATTGCCTCCAGCATGGAGAGGGTTAATGCTATTTCTTTATGAGTTTTTTTAAACAAATTTTTATTTGTACATAAAGTAGATTTGATGTATTAGAGTAGTTGCCATGCAGTGATCAAACATTGGGAGGAGTAATGATTGAATTAACCTACTATCTTCATACCAGACATAGACCAGTGATGTAATAATGTGACATTCGAATAGGCACACGGGGCTCTTTGCATTACAACACTGCAACAATTGAAGCATGGATACACTGGTGAAATGAACTAATTCCATTGTTTATTTACATTGATGTCGATATTCAAACCAATATGTTGTCTCAGACTTTACCCATCAGGTTGTTGTACCTATATCATTGCTATTAATTGTAAAATTGGTTAGATCAAGGAAGCAAAATTTCATGGCATGTCCTGTTGCATGGACACACTTGTTATACATAAATCTACTTGGGATTTTAACTAAAACGTTTGAGGTCATTGTCCGTCGCACAAATTTGATCAGAAATGACTTTTCATGCTTACTTGAGTTGAAATAGATCAGCAATAATTTTATGCATCTAATGCTAAAAGTGTGAACTAATGTGAGATAGTGATACACATGCATTTAATTCCAGAGAATATTATGCATATGCCATTTAGAAAAAAAGGTTTGAATGACTGCTTTATTAACATACGTATAGTCTATATTTCACTGTCATCTTCTTTTACAGCAGAATCGTACAGTAGAGGACACTGGCTTCGTGTAGGATATAGTAGAATTTCACAATGCATTTCTTAGTTGTTTCTCTAACAATGTCAACTGACTACAATACGATGAACCATCACCAGATGTGCAGTATTCAATACACAGTAGAATTTGTCAAAGGAAAGTACATAGTCAAAGGAAAGTGCATAATCAAAGGAAAGTACATCCAGTACAGATTTTATTATGCATTTTAATGCTTTGTCTAATTCCTAAAAAAAATAATTTTAAATTAAAATTTATTTAAATTAATTTTTGATCATGTTGATAATTTAGCTTTGTCTACAGAAATTATGTACTGCTGTATATTTCAGCATTAGACATTTTTTCCATTGGATTACAAGTTTATCAATCAATACTATCCCTGGCTGATGGTGTTCATCATTGTAGATTAGTACCACCTGTTTAGCTGCACATGGACATTTTCAGAATGCAATCATCGCTATGTCTGACAACTGACAATTCATGTCCAAAAAAATATACAATTTTAATGTGAAAATTATTAAGTCACGAGTGATCGATTGCTGCGAAAATGTCCTCACAATAATATTCAATTTATATTCTGCACTGTTCTATATTTACCCCATTGTTAGGACAACATAGGGCACACTAACAAAGCACATCTGCGAAATCAACGAAGAGATCAAAATTTGAGTGACAGGGATGGTGACGTGATTGAACTGCAGAGGAATATACGACTCTGGAAAGAGCAAACTACTGAAAAATATGTCCTCAAGTTTGAAGAAGAGTTAAACAGACAGCTTGAAAAGTAAAACACCATCTATTTTCTTGCACGCTTCATGTGCATGTACTTATAATAGATTTCAGAACTATGACCGAATACTATCCTGAAATGAAATGGATATCAGAAAGTACCTTGCTATTATGTGCCAAGCCATATTTACTGTGTATGCATACTATACTCAACAAAATAAATTATGGGCCAGCAAAGATTTTGCGGGAAATCTTTCTACCAAATTTCGGAACTTGGCTTGAGGAATTTGGTGCCATTCTTCTTCTAATGTGTCTGCAAGTTCTTGAAGAGTACCTGGAGCCTGTAGTTGTTTGGACATTCTTCATTGTTTAATTAATATAAAGCTAAATCTTTATGCCCAAAACGTCTACTGGGCCGTAATTAATTTTGTTGAGTATATGATATATATAAATGACGTTCTATTCATCTAGTACATATATTTAATAATAGTAATACTAGTACATTTATATGATATATAATCTTCTGTCAATCATTTTGAAGGTAATGTAAATTTTATCGTTTTTTTAAAGGATTTTCCATGTTTACGGATAATTTTCGAGATAATATTATTGGTAATTGTAGGTGAAATTTACTCAAATGTTCTTCCCCTTAGCTGCCTGTTCTTGTAGACCCACTCTGCTTCACACCTTCTTAACTAACATTCTAGTAGAAATCTAGCCAATGTATATTTATCTGAAAATATTTTAATTAAAATATTTAAATATTAAAATGATTTGAAGTGGACCTTCACTTTTGTCCACTTTAATAATTCATGATTGCTTTATTTTCGGGCATAAATAATTTCAACAATTTGAAATATAAAATGCAAATTGATAGAAATAACTTGTCTTTTGATTGAATGTGAATAGTGGTTAAAGTAGTTTTCACTTATTCACTAGTATCAGTTTGGTAATCTTAAAGCAAAATTGTTGCTTGATGAAGTCAACTTTTTAACACTTCTTTTAAAATATTAACAGGAATGTTTATAAAATGTACTTAAAAGAAAAGAAATTATTCTAAATCTTAATTTGACACGATTACAATTCACAGACAGCAACGTCAACACTGGAAAATACAGCAAGAGTTACGAGACCGCAACGAATGTCAACAAAAGGACATCGATAAATTAGAAAAGGAAATACAGAAAATAGGAGGGGTAGGTGGTACACATCAGTCGATAGATAACATCTTCGTTATCAACTGATAGTGCTGTGCTATGAATGGGTCAACCAATGGCACTGTCATCAGTTGATAGTGCAAAGTTCGAGGAATTGAACCTGGAACCTTGGCTCTGAAGTCCATCGTTCTTCCACTGCACTACCACCCATACAGGTGCTTAGATCATGCTCTAATTTTTGTACATTTTCAAAAATCAGATCACGACCTAAGACCTACAATTTAGTCGTACAAAGGCATATGACTATCATATGACAATCGTCTGAAGATCATGTATATTCATGTTGTCGTACAAGGAAGCATGGGAAAGAACTCATATAACTGAACACTTTCTTCATACGATCAAACACGCCTGCATATGACTTTCATATGACCTTCATTCCACAGTCATACGACTGAACAAGACTTCCATAAGTCCATCACATGACTGATATTTGAACTTCCAGTTGTCTCACGTGGATAAAACAATAATTCATTCATGTCTCACGTGGTTAATTCATTTGTGAAAGTCAAAACAACAACAAGAATGACTCCTCGCAAATTCTGTGTAAAAAGCAGGTCACAAAGGCATAGGGAACCCCATGAACCCCTGGATATAGCTCATCAGGATATACCACAGACATCAGACCACGTGACCAAAAATAATAAAATCGTATGGATGTCGTATCGCGGTCTTGTACTGTCATATGGCAGTCGTATGACATTCCTATAGGTCGTATTGATGTCTTGTAAGAGCTTATGGCCATCATGTTGACATCATGCTAGGCCGTGTCAAAATCATAACCGGTCATATACAAGTTATATTGCCACCATTTAAAGAACGTACACCATCGTAATGCACCGTATGACTGTCGTATGATGATCGTATGACAGCTGTACACATATTTGCACATTTGCCATGATGCTCTATGACCTAGCATGACCTTAAGGTCGAGATTGGTTGTGTTAAGGTCCTGATAGAGGTTGTGTTTGTGGGAAAGTAGCATTACAGATTTAGTAGAGGATACCCCAGAAGATGAATTGTTCAGTGCTATTAGTGCATTGTTGACCCAGGGCTATCTCGCCCAAAGATTGTATCATCAGTCTTTTGTTCCAATTTACAAATTAAATTTTAAAAAGTGAATACTTACCACCCATCAAACTTTGTGCAATCTAGCTATTGTAGCACCAAGAATGGAGCCACTGACTGATATCACAGCACTATCAGTAGATAATTGATTCATCAATGGGGCATGGCATCCATATTGAAATTTTAAGGCTTTATTAGTGAGTTCATGCTTCCAAAATAAATAAAAAGTTAGGGAAATGTCATCCGTTATTAGTTATGATATCTGTAGTCTCTACCTATATATGAATTGAACAATAGAGAAATGACATGGGTACAATTTGTAATCCTCTGTTTTGCTGAAGTAGTTGCAGTAAATGTTATGTCCCTAATTATTGGTTCATGCTAGTGGTAGTTTGTGTGATGTGATGCATAAACTATTGTAATACATTATCATGACATTCTGTACAGTTATGGATGACAATTAACTGTTGTAATACATGATCATGACATTCTGTACAGTTATGGATGACAATTAACTGTTGTAATACATTATCATGACATTCTGTACAGTTATGGATGACAATTAACATTTATGTTGTCTGGTTACAGACCCAGGCACACTATTCCAGCCCGACCAGAAGTAGCTACCAGCAACGATTCCAGGGAGACGACTCTTTACAGAGATCAAAAGTTATGTCTTTTACTTCCTCCGTTCCTGATCTCTCCAACTCCTCCCACTACAGACAGGTAGGTTACCTAGGTAACATGCATGTTTCCTACGTCCTTGTGGATTTCTTACATTCAAGGGCGTGTGGTAGCACAATGATAGAACGTTTGAACTTAGGAACCAAAGGTCTTGGGTTCAAATCCCATCCTGGAAGCCTGGTATCAATATTCACAAAATTTACCTTTCTGACACAATCATTATAGGATGTGCTGTCTGTACCATGGCAATGCAGTTATCATTGTCCATTAGTACCAGTCGGTGCTCGCAGGCTTACTGCAACAATCAGTGCTTTGAATGTAGTGGGTTTCCTCCTGCCTTAAACTGACAAGCCTTGATAGAAGTATAAGAATCTTGAAAGCAGCTCTAAACCCCAATTTAAAAAAAAATTAATTAAAGCTCAACAAAAATTTAGTATGATTTCATGCTCAACTCAAATATTATATGGGGATTAGTGAACTACACCTTGAGTTGAGCATGAAATCGTATTCAAAGATTAGGTTGTATAGCTCCCAAGAAATAAGGTGCTAACAGTACGCTTTTGACTGTGGATTTGGTGCATTATTATTATTATTATTATTATTATTATTATTATTATTATTATTATTATATATTTTTTAATAATAATAATTATTATTTATTTAAATTTTATTATTATTATTTTAATTTTATAATAATAATATATTATTTTAGTAGTGTTGTACATGTAGTAGAAGTATATTAATATTATTATTATTATTATTATTATTATTCTCCTTCAGACACGTCCTTTGAGTGCGAGTCTAGCACATGACAAGGAGCCAATGTTTGCGACGAAATCCCTGGAAGATCGGTTTCGTTCAGCGGAGCGGGATGCAGCAATGGCAGAGAAGCATACACGACAGAACAAGTCAGCGCTGTCGGAGAAAATGACGGAAATGAACACCCTACAAAGCAAACTGTCAAACCAAACTAAAGTGAGATTTTGGGTTTGGTGTTGTAATGGGTGACACCCTGTTCCATTCTGTTTACATTAACCCTATCCCTGCGGGATTATTCACAAGCATTGTTCTATGGGAATCTCTGGCCCGCGTTCCACAGAACAACTACGAGAGTCATAACTACTACATAACGTACAGGAGTTACGACTCTTGTAGTGCTACGATTGTTCTGTGGAATGGGCCCCTGGTTTCCATCAGCAGGAAAAGGTTAAAGGCATACAATAACAGTTTGTTGACATATTTTATCGTCAAACGTATTTTACCTGAAAGTGTGTATATTTGATTTATCTACATGTGGACATTAGACAACAAGCTACATTTTCTACATGTCCCACTGGTTTTCAATATTTTCATATTTTATTTTATTTTTGTATTTTTTATCTCGCGATAATAATAAAAGAGAAATTCGGTGTTGTCTATTACAGATTTATTAGAAATAAATTAACAATACATGAAATTTGTTTGGACAGAAATTTAGTGGATGTAGTTATTGTGATCATATCAGAAACTGGGCTAAAAATGAGTATGTGTCCATATTATTAATTACTACTGCATTTCTGAAAATGTGTATATTTAATGGTTATTATTTATTGGTTTTAATTATTTTCACTGTATATTCTTTCTTCGGTCTGCAGGAGCTAATGGAACTGGAAAAGGCATACAATCATCTACATCGACAGTACAATACACGTCCATCTTCGCCACATCGACCGTTATCGCCAACTCGACCTTTCAGTGCCACACGATAGGTCATCTCCTTGATGACCATCCATCAACGGTTCCACGCCATATCCTTGGCCACCATCCATCAACAGTGCCACGTGATAGGTCATCTCCTTGACGACCATACATCAATATCAGCCAAACAGCAGCCCAGGATGCAACATGGTTGAACCATGCCATTGACATTGCTTCAAGTGTAATAGTTCGGGTATTCCATCCATTTTACTCTCCTCTATGCACGATTACTTATAGTCACTGCTATGTATGGCATCTCAAGTTGTCTCCAGCATGAGAAGGGTTAATTTTTATCAAAGAAAGTGCTGTTTCTTTCTTACATTTGTTAGTCAAAATGTTCCTATCAGCTCTAAATAGATGAGAAGCTGGCTGTAAAGTAAACAGTGTATTCAGTGTTTTCTTGTTAGTGGTCACGCACGAGCAGAGCTGTTAGTAGGCTAATTAGTATCCAAGGCTGACGTACTTCGTACTGTAGAAAAACAAAGGGATGAGCAACTTTCCAAGGCTCTTATCTCGGTAAATAATTTGTCTATATAGTTATCACCAATTATGTTGAATATTGTACTCCAGGCTAGACACTAATTAGCCCACAAATGGCTGTACACATGCATCACCCTTTGCAGCAAACGATGTGAAAACACAGAATTTCAACATTCATATGAATACTAGTATGGCATTTGTTGACAATTCCACGGTAGAATCTAGTTAATGTAAGGGAGATTACTATTCCCATCTAAAAATTCTTCTAATTCGTTCTGGTTTACTGGGTGCTTTATGTGGTGGATATAGTGTTGTTCAGGATTTCCATCAATACTTTAGTATTTGTTGTAAGAGATATAATAGATGGATAGCATTAGATAATATATAGTATATCAGCCTTTAATAGGGAAAATGAATTGGCCATATTTATAGAAGGACTCAGTAATGTATCATTGATCTGGGAATTATAATAAATGTGCTATCATATGCAACAAAATGTACTCTTCATTCAGTTAACCCTCTCCCTGCTGGAGGCAATGGATTGTGCCTAATCCAGCAGGGAGAGGGTTAATACCATTGTATTGTTTCGCAAATTTGTTCATGTATCAATTCATTCTTAATACTTTTAGAGTTTTTATACATTTTCATTATTTGATACTAACATTCATTAATATAGCATTTGAGTTTCCTGTCTCAGACTACTTTAATAGTCGGTTATTATTAGTAGTAATTGAACAGCAACCATTTATGGTTTATGTGAGTATGTACAAGTACTTTAGTTTAATAAATATCAGATGTTATACCTGGTAGGCCAAAAAATAACTTTGGCAAATTATGTATATTTTTTCAATACTTACATTTTATCAATATTTATGTAAGAATAAACTGTATGTGACAAAATGATGATAGTTATAACAAGCTATTCAGTATATTATTTTAGATAGTGTCATATATCGGAACATTATGTGATATAAGCCCTTGATTGAAAAATGGTGTTTTCCAAGCTGTAGAGTATTATCTCACTATGTGTGAATCATCTGTCTATTTAACTTTTGTTTTCATCTGCTAACATCTTACTGGAGTTTTATTCTGTACTTAGTTCTCCTCCCAGCAGTATTATTGTTTGGACAAAGCTGAAATCAGTTGTCTGGCAAGCATGATGCCTGCTACAGTATTAAATTGTACATGAATCTTGCGTTTGCGGTTTGGCTTTTATTTTAGTTATACATACAAGCATTTGTAGTTTCAGTATATATCTGGAAAATAATAATCAACCAGCATACAGTATCACAATCCATAAACATGTACATTTAAAAAACCACATGCTGTGGGTAGGACACATGAAAGTATTTTATTGTTTCTCAGACACCACTTCCCCTCCCCTATCCCAATTGCTCTTTATTGTTTATTCAATTTTTTGGCTGTTATTTATTTTTGCCCCCCCCCCCCCCTCCAAATAATAAAATAAAATAAATATTTTTTTTTATAAATAACACCCACTCACCTGAATTTAAATAAGAATGTCTGAGACACTTACAATATATTTTATTTATCAACAAATAAAATATATTTTATTTATCAACAATTAAAATATTATTTATTTATCAACATTGTCTATATTTATCTTAGGCTTCATTACTTTGGGGGGTATTTTTCAAAGATAGCTTAATTCTGATGTTGATACTTTTTGTCTCTATACAGTCTATATCAATAATATAGTCTTCTGGTTCTGTGTTCTCTGATCAATAAAATCTGCCATATCAAGGAAATTGCAATCTTTCAAATAGAGTAAAAATTCATATGCATTATGTCACTAATGACTATACACTTTGGATATTTCAATGAAATATATCAACCTGTACAACTTGTAGAATCATCGCAAGTGTCCATCATAAAACATGTCCATTTTGTTATTTCTGTGCTGCTGTTGTTTCTGTACCCTTCTTTTTGTAGCATCCTTAGCTAGAAGTGACATACCGTACCATATCCTATATGACCAACATACCATACCATATGACCATACCCAAACTGTGATACGAGTTGTGTGTAGTCTACCTGCCAATGTGTCTCTTACTTACTCATATATAAATATATATTTATATATATACAGCTGTATTGCATTTACAAAGAAATCTACAACACTGATCAAATAATCTGTGATGTCAGGCTCTCCGTCCATCAGTTGATTGAGTATACTCGTGTTGGCAACTTGTGATTTAAATGATTTTTGTAATAACATATGTATTTGTTACGTATTATTGTCAAATAAATGTATATATAACATATAGTACTCTTGTATATATTTAATTGAAAGCTTGGTGCGATGACATCTGTGAGGAAGACCTAATCAGAAATGTACGCCGATGTTCTGATGTGTTCATGACAGGAAGCAACGTCTTTAGTCGGAAATCATCCGTGGTTTAGTCGGATATCTTCCATGGTTTAGTCAGATATCCTCTGTGGCTTAGTCAGATATCCTCAGTGATTTGTTATCCAGTGTTTACAGGTTTGCATCACCATATATGAACTATATGTGTAGTCCTGCCATTAACAAATAAGCCATAGGAGCAAAGTAATCTTAAAAAGCACTTTCAATCTCGAGAAACAAGTAAAGAGTTGTCTCCTGGTATGTGCAGAACCCATTATGTGCAGATCCAACTCAAATGTTGTTGTGTTTTTCTGTTCTTGATGGTTTTATTGTATATTTTTATTTCTTTAATAAAAATCATGATATAGCTAAAATAGGAAAAAAACAGCAGCTACCATGTCATTTGCTGATTAAATTACTAGTACTATAAATAAATAAAAATTTCATGTTCCTGAAAGAAATCCAAGAGATTTTGTTCCCAGTAGTTTCATGTTGAGGTGCAGAGACCACCCTACAGAACAACTTCTCATAAATGATTCTTTATCCATCACACCCAGACATTGTGTGTATCCCAGTCTGTACTGGACTCAACTTGGTCAACCACTAACCATTCCTAGTCCAGAATGTACAACAATCTTAAAGATTTGTATAATATATGGCTATGAAAATGTTACGAGAATAGGCCCCCTGCAGTACAATAGATGTGAAAATATAGAGATGAGGCCCCCAGATTACCAAACTTTTTTTGCGATTATCTTTAAACATTTAAATAATGATGTCCTCCGATGGTGTGTTCAAGTTCAGCCTTCAAGATTACGAAATCTTTTTAGTATGATTTCATATTCAAGCTCAAATATTATATGGAAATTTGTGAACAAAACTCATGGGAATAAAATCATACTCAATATAGTTTTGCAATCTCAGGGCCAGATCAATTTACTATGACATAAATTGTAATCAAAGATTACAAAACTTTCCAAACATTTTTATGTTATTTTAATGAATATGGTTAAAACAAGTGCACAAATAACAGCATATATCTCTTAATCTTATAATCTGTCAATAAAATAGTCAACATTAAACTAATAGAATTAATAAAATTAACTCTTGAAGTGATGCAATCAGTCGTAGTTGAAAAAAATGTGGTGAAACTGAGTGTCAGCATAGGCAATTTCTCACAATGGCCTCAATATTTCAATCATTTACATATTTAATATTAATACAATTAATTTAAATTTAATTTCTATGCAAGAGTTTGAAGTGGACATTCCTGTATCTACATGTATCACATAACTATATTTGCTGTCCACAGAAATATAATAAAATATAATCCATAACTGAATAATAAAATTGAATCAATTTGTCTAAGTAAAAGAGTAATAAACATTAACCCTATTAATGAAACCAATGAACAATTTTCGGTACTAACATTTTTCTTACTTTTCTCTGTCTCTCTCTGCATGTCAACTATTGCAGAAATATTAACATATATTTGTATATGCCTAATATGAGGTTAATATTAATAACAATATTATTCCAATCTATATTATTATTTTTACCTTTTCAGCTTGTTATCAACATACTGATTACCATTTATATTAAAGTAATCCATAAATGGTCAAACATCCTTGCATAGGACAGATGGGGTTAAATTCATCATTACAATTCTGTACTTCATTACATTTGACTTCCAAACTAATTTTCACAGAGTTTCTGGGATAACATGACACATGTGATTGTTATGTCATTACTCCATGTTGATTTCATCACACATTACATCATTATATACATGCCATTAAAATTGTGCTTAGCAAGACGCTAAACAAAATGGACGGAATTAGTATCAGCATTCTCAATCAATCATTCAATCAATCACTTGCTTTAACAATGCTTACCATAACATAATACTCACAAATAATATACACAAGTACCATCGACTAGCAGTGAGCATTATGACAAAGTTTTGTGGGTTTCATTGAAGGAACCACAGCATGATGCAGACAACATAACATCCTCGCACAGCACGCTGGTGTATATTAACCGTTTCAGCGCTGTTCAGCTGTAGGCCGCCCAATAGGGTACTGACGGACCGATCCAGCCGGGAGAACGTCTAATCATGGTGAAAAATCGCATCACAGATTTTCATCAGGTCGGTTTCATACTGCCACGTGCTTCACTGTAAAACATGCTGTGTCATCCTAATATCCATTTCACATATGTTGCATAGTAAAACATTAGTTTAGATAACACTGGTCTGTCTCCATCCAAATTATCCACATATATTTTTCGCTTGTGTATTGCTCGAGTGTCATTAGACAGGAATATATACATACTAGTATACAGTGAACCCTCGTTTTATAATGCATTTACAGGACATATACGACGAGATACACAGCATATATCGATTACATGTATATTGCAAGTGTACTAACACATTATTATGCACTTTTCAAGGGTCCTGTATGAACAGTTGCTGTAGATGTGCTGTCATTGCAAATTTGTGCCACGTGTACACATGTGTCAATTACTTGATACCCCAAATCCAACAATAGTCCATAAACAATATACATACATATTACATGGACACATTTTCACATTATACTGGTACCATAGGTACTGGGACAATGATCTGCGAGATCATCCAAGAGATTTCAACATTTTTTTGATTGGTGGGTTTACATCAATTCCGTTAAATTTCCAATCCAAAGCACAGAAATCTGCACATTCTATCTTTTCTCGCTGGAAGTCTACCAACTCTGCTGTTTCTTCAGTCCTGAAAACAGGAAATATATTATGCATTAGTAGGAACACTGTGAAGTAACCATTGCCAAATTAGGATACAAAATAAAAATTATTTCTATATTTCAACAAACAATGTATTTGTTATGTCTTAACCCCTCTCCCTGCTGGATAAGGCATAAGCACTGCTGTTTAGAGCATCTCCAGTTTCCTCCAGCATGAAGAGGGTTAAATAAGTGACATAATCTTGAAACTTACTTTACACCCCAATTTCAACAAAAATACTTCTTAAATTCGAACGCTAAAGCAAATTACTTTCCATAACAACAAATATTCATTATGAATTTACTAAAAATATGAAGACTATATTACATATTTTAGATTTTTTAGATTCTAATAAGGGTACTTACACAAACTTAGGATATAAGATGCGCTCAGCAAAAGCAGCAATGCCACAAAATAGCTGATAGTCGATTTGTGTGTCAGAATCAATTTCAAGGAGTTTAAACAAATCATTGACTTCTGCAGTAGTGATTGTGCTCACTAATACCTCCTTCAGAGATTTATCCATTTCCTGAAATAAACCAGTGATAAGGTAATACATCTATGTAGGATATGCATCTACTAAAATGGGTATTACAGAAATAATATGTTCCTTCAAATATATGACTCCATAAAGTGCTGTTCTTTGGCATATTCGTGCAATCGACTGCTCTGCACTAGCAATACATCCATCATTGGTGCTAAAATCGGTAGATTGCACAATATTCGATGGCTGGCAACTTTTCATGATGCAAATGAAACAGCTCTCATTCCTGAGTCAATAGAAAAGGAAAGAATTATTTCTCATGATGTGAGGCTCCATTCTGAATCCAGACTAAAAAAATGTTTTGTTCATTCAAAAGACAAACATTTACGTCTCGCTCGATGCACAGCAAGAAATGTCATCTTGTAATTGTATATAATTTATTATTACACTACCGGTGAGATCTCGCCCATGTCATAACTGTTCTGAGTTATCTAACTAGTGTAATACTACTTTTCCACCATATATGCCATATTTTCTCTAATAGTTCGAACCCTCTAATAGTTCGAACACATAAATTAATCGGCGAAAATATATTTTTCCCACCCCTAAATATACGAACATGACAATTTTTTTCAAATCGTCATTTTATAATTAGTCGAACACAATCATTTTTTTTCTTTTAAATCCTTGAGATAGTACATGTATAACTCTTCACTGTCATTCACAATGATAATATGAACTTATTTTGTTCTAA
>JAUTBT010055416.1:0-15359 GCA_032361225.1 Lepetodrilus schrolli | reverse complement strand
TACCGAATTCTGATTGGTTAGTGGAGACATAATGCATATACATTTCGTGTTACCATACTCAAGAAAAGTGTTCATGAATATTGAAATAGTATCTACAGCAACACGTACATATACTTACATCAGGATAATACATTGATTAGTAATTGAATCAGTTAGACACGCAAGTAGAGCGACAATAGGAGCATACACGTGAAGTCTTACCATATTGTAAATAGGTTTGACTCGCCACTTGAGAAACAGAAAAAAACAGCGTAAGTATCCGTTGTACATGCATGACTGTGGAGGTATTTAGCCTGGTCATTTCTTCAGTAATGACATTTTGTGGGTACGTACATGTGCGTGTGAGCGAAAGGACACTTCAAGGAAGGAATTATCATGCACGTAAGTATTGGTTGAGGACTCAGGGGTTAACACTTCAGACGTCACATGTTGTGCACACACCCATACATGAAAACAACTACACAGTATAGAAGTTATTTCAAGAATGGACTGTGAACTACATAGAATGAATCTTCATAAATTGTAGCTGTTATGCAAAATATTATGGCAATGCCATACGTATTGCTACTATTGCTGCTGCTACTACTACTACTACTACTACTACTACTACTACTACTACTACTACTGTAAACGTTTATAAGCAATGTCGTTACTATCTAAGTCTGTGTATTTCTTTCTAACGCTGTGGACTCTCATTCAACTAAAACGTCGTATTAGATAATCAAAAATAATTTAGATTTTCATTGTGGTCGGGTACAATAGTTGTTGCATTGACCATATGTCTGTCTGCATATGTCTACCTGCATCTATATGTGTTCTCTATATGTATGTCTGTCTCTCTCTCCCCCCTCTCTCTCTCTCTCTCTCTCTCTCTCTCTCACACACACACACACATACACACACACACACACACACACACACACATTCTCCGTCTCTGTTATTAAGCGTCCAATGAGCATGCGTAAATACCATTATGAGGTTCTTAAATCATCAGTTGAACATAATTCTATGGTTCCATTCATATAAATATAACTAATCGCCTCGTTTCCACTACTCACCGACAGAATGGCTTACAATGTTGGTTCTGTGATTGAAATTATATGTTGATATGTAGTATTTACATTGATTTACTAGTAAGTAGGTATGTATGTTTGTATTGGTATGTTTGTATTGGTATGTTTGTATTGGTATGTTTGTATTGGTATGTTTGTATTAATAACATATGTATGTTCTTTACGTCACGTAAAGTCACATGAGAATATATCCAACTTGAATGTGAACACCGACTTCAAAGCTTAACCCGCTTTGTTGTTCACCAAATGACCTTTCGTGCACTCTTACAGCTTTAGGCAATCAAATGGCTGAGATCACTAAAGATCACCTTAGATATTTTCGTTGGAGAGTATATTAACTAAATGTGGTGTATGACTGGTTTATCAATTTGAAAAGCCATGTTTTATTGCAAATTGTTGCTATTTGCAACATGTGGTTCCTATATTGTGCAGCACGTTCATTCCATCATTCTCTATATATTAATAGTATATTCAAAAGTAAACACGTGTATATTAAAGAATGTGTTTATTGATATGTTATTACATAGTAAAAATAATGTAATATGCAGTGATATACATGTACGTGTAGGATAAAAAAAAGCAATAATCAGATAAACTCATTTATGAAGTAACATGAGTGACAGTGTTCCCTTGAGATAGAATAGTATCCCCCAGTTGATATTTCGTCCAACATGCTTTGACCTCTCATCACCGATTGGTCCACTGTGGAACGCATGCCCAAACCGATCTTGACACCAACGCATGGCTGGTTTCCGGTCTAGATTTCAATGTTCAATGCAAGTTTAATGGAATGACTATTTAAAAACCCAACATAATAATGTTAATATCTAGAAATGACAGTGAAATAATTATCGTTTTTTATAGGATATAAATATTAACAGTCAGTTGATTTGCACTCACTGACGTCACCAGTGTGATTGATGGATATGTTGCAATATTACCGTAGAAGTTGGCATCCATTTCCTTATGAAGACGAACTTATTTTTGTACTCAAATAATGATTACAGTATATAAACCCTAATTTGACTCTGAAACACATTCATGGTTAGGGCTGCCTATGTACGAAAGAAATTAATATCTGGTAAGCTCAGGTCTTGACATCAAAATTATGCTTTAAAAAAAATGGATTGTTGCACATCAAGGTGTAGAGAAACACATTTCATAGTCTTGCTTGTATCCAACTGAGGTGATTTTGTACATTTGTATAGATAACCGGAAGTGGAGGTATGCACGCGTTGTCGCTGATGAGACCGAACACAGTCCAAACAAAACCGGTGTCCTTACAAACCAACATCCCACCGTTATCTCCCTGTAATGAAATAAAGTGTTGAAAGCATCCTGCTTGAAACTAACAACTAGTATACGCACATGCACATACATCTGTTGAATAATATTAAAATAGGTATAGCATATAAAAATACTAGAATAGCAATCTGAATTTAATACTGGTTTAAAGGCATACATGCACGATTTGTTGAAATATTTCATGGTCAATCGTAGTTTGTCTTTGATTTGTGTTTGATTTGTCTAACACAGTCAAGTATATTGGGTAACAAGCTACATTTTTTACATGTCCCACTGGATTTCAATATTTTCATATTGTTTTCATATCATATGTTCGTATTTTTTTGTATCGTGAGATATACAACAACAACAAAATATTAAGATATTGAATACCGGTGGGACTTGCGGAAAATGTAGTTTATGCCCCATGCACTAGTCTAAACAAATCAAATTTACAGACTTTCATGTAAATACGCTTGACCATGAAATACATCAACAAACAAGCCTTTAAGCAGTATTCGTAGTACAATTCGTTTTAAATACGTATATACGATTTAAAGTGGTAATAATATTATGTCCCATTTTTATTTTAACATATTAAAAAAAATACGTGCTATTGTTATATTAGACTTAACGATGTCATATATTATGTAATATTATAATTAATAAATGATTGCACTGAAACGTCCAACTTGTACACGTCCTACATTAGATCATATGCGCTCTTACCGGACAAGCGTTTACTGAATCCCTCAGTGGAGACGTGCACATCTTGTCTGAGGGATACCTCCCCGGAGGAAACAGCGGAGAACACACAGCGTTACTGAGAACGTTAACATTACCCTCGTGCAGAAGTCCATCCGCCTCTGAAACAGTTTTGGAGTGCAATAAACCCATCCTATAAATATAAATATTTTCACTAGACAAATAACACAATAGATTTATATAATTGTATTCATACGCGATATCTAAGTCTTTTGGGACAATTTTTAGAGATTCTCCTTGGGGTTTAATTTGTCGAATATACAGTTAAACTATTTCTTCAATTAAATATGCAAACACATTTATTAATATTTACTCATTTAGTTGGAACTATATTATGTCTGCATGCTTTAAGACAGTTCCCAAAAACATCTGCCTATATATATAGTGTTTGTGACTAAAAATTGATATTACAATAGTTTCTACATTTATGTGATAAATAGAATCTCACATTCCTGTTCATATATTACTGAATTCATTAAACTAGTTGGCAACAACGATATTATTCTCAGCAGAGCCTCGCACAATATCAGTTTTGCCAACTCGTTTAATAAATTCAGCATTTACTAATTATGTGTGTAAAATAAATTAAGATAGTATATTGCTTTATCAAACTTTGATTAAGTCCCGTGGAAATGAATTCTCCGTACTTACGTTGATTGGCACCCCACCCTGCAATGTAACACTGACTAGTGGGTGATATTGAGTTATCTGTTCTGGGTAAACAAACTGGTGTTGCACAAGAACCACCTCCCATGGACGTTCTGTTCAGCGTCAGTATGGCTATGTCGTTAGCTGTGAATAAAAGCTCAATTAAGTACAGTTGGAGAAATCGATTCATGCTCGAATACAAAATTACATAAATCTCCATTTTTTTAAAAGTATTGTCTTGGAGTTCCAACGGAAGCTATTGGGCATGCGCAGAGAGATGATCTCTCCGTGGACATTGGTATGTCAACTTGCACTTCAATAAGTTCCTGGAATTTACCTTGAATATTTCCTCCCGCTGCTGCCGTCGCGAAATTCTCGTGCACATCTTTCGTCAATGCTATGTCTACTTCGCCGTTATCTCTCGAGTTTAAATTGAACTCACCGACAGTTACGTACACTTGACGTCTGAAAACAGAGAAAAGAACTGGGTCTCGTGTCTTCATAGTCTACAACTATGGCGGAGCACGTATTTGCAAAAAGCGCTATGCAACTGAATACTATCCTGGAGCATTAAAGGTGAACACACATTCTACACTGTTGTGCCGTTAAATCTTACGATTCTTTTTTTAAATTGAGCTTTAGAGCCGCTTTCAAGATTATTTCACATATATCACGAATTGTCAGTTTAGGGCAGGAGGAAACCAGCAACATTCTAGAGCTGAATGTTGCAGTAAACCTGCGAGCACCGATTGGTACTGACAAGACCGAGGATGATAACTGCATTGCTACTCTAAAGACATCTTATGAATAGAATAGTCATCAAAATTGTAAATATATACCACTATAAATAAAATTGAAATTGGCTAGCTCCCTTTAAAGTAAATTAAATATTCCACCAACATGCTTGTATTTCACATAAAAAAACAGACGCTTTGTCAAAGTAGTCATAATTGTCTCCAGTTTTAAATATGAACATCTGGCCTCGAGATTACTAAACCTTTTTGAGTACGAGTTCATGCCCAACTCAAAGTTTTGTTCACATATACCCATATCAAATTTGAGCTGCATGCCATAGAGTTACCCATGAAAGAAAACCTTGAATTATCAATAACTGATACTAATTATACGTTAATTACTAGTATACATATATATTATACTCAACAAAATTTATTAAGGGCAAGCAGATATTTTGTGGAGAATTGTTCTACCAAATTTCGGAATGCCATTCTTCTTCCAATGAGTCTACAATTTCTTGACGTGAACATCTAACCTCTAGATGTTTGGACATTTTTCGTTGTTGGAATAATACCTGTAGATTTTTGGACATTTTTTGTCGTTAAAATTATATAAAGCCATATTAATATGTCGTAAAAGGCTACTGACCCTTAATTAATTGTGTTGAGTATAATACCTGCGGCAATGATCGTTACTCACCCTGATACACAGTTCGCAGTGGTCAGTACTTTGTTGTCACTGACAAGGACGCCAGCACAAACGTGTAGGCCAGGAGAAGTCGGACTTCCTAATTTAATGGACACCATCCATGGCCACTGACAGGAAGTAGCTACTGGACGACCTCCAAGCACCCGTCTAAGTACACGACTTCCGCATTCTGAAAACCACGTGGTTAAGGTTAGGGTTAGGAAAATATTTTATTCATATTTTGGGCCACGTGAGCCAATCAGATCGCCGTGAATTGAGTCCGGTTCCGGTGAATAGACCGCAAATCCGGATCCGGGTCCGCGAATAGATATAAAAAAAAGTATCTTATTTAAATTATAGAAGAATATGTTTTCAAAGTTTATTCAACGAATCTTTCTCCAGTGTAAAGGTGCATGTTATTTCAACGCAAACGCTCTTCATCGCGTATGGGTTAACCATTCCCACTGTGACGTAAAACAATAACTCACTCACTCACACACTCACCTTGTTTTAATAGCAATATACCCATCGAGGTTTAGTTCAGTTACATAATGCGATTATTTGACTGCACCCTTTTACTTTTTCCTAGTTTTTAGCTTTATTCTGTTACCTATACATGTATCCACAATTATAGTAAATGACGACAATGTGCAAAATACGACTTTAAAAAAAACAAAAAAACATTATTATTATTATTAGTAGTAGTAGTAGTAGTGGTAGTAATAGTAGTAGTAGTGGTAGTGGTAGTAGTAGTGGTAGTGGTAGTGGTAGTGGTAGTGGTAGTGGTAGTGGTAGTAGTAGTAGTAGTGGTATTATTATTATTATTATTAGTAGTAGTAGTAGTAGTAGTAGTAGTAGTGTTTTATATGTAGGCAATAGCGTCTAATAAGCCTAGTTAAGTTGTGCACATGTTCTTTAAACCGAAATAGCTGTTTTTAATGTAAAATGTTATGTAACATGTGCTATGCACTTTAATAATAAAAGAATTTTCTTATTATTCTTCTTATTCTTCCTATGTCAGTCAATCATTAGAGATTGTGCAGGTTTTTGACTCACGTATATTGCTGGGATGAGGTGGTTGAGGAGTAGGTGGGATTACGTGAACGTTGTTGTCTCTGGCCGCCTGTCTAATGCAGCACTTTGGAGCTCCACCTGGACATCTCACCTTGTACATGAAGGGTACCTCCAGGTTCCTGTTGCAAGTGTCACGCCGACATATGCCACCATAAGCTGAACATGCTGTAATCGTGGAAATAATATATGTCATTGCTTCCATTACAGTTGCACGAGCTACAGTCGTAGAACCAAGTCGACTTTAGCAACATATAATTAGGTGTCCTGTTCCAGGATCCTATGAAAATCCTAACAGGCTCAGCAGAAAAGAGGTTAGATGTCCTGTTAGGTGTCCTGAGCAGGCCCCAAGATTACGAAACATTTCTGAGTACGATTTCATGCTCAACTCAAAGTTTTGTTCACAAATCCTCATATAACATTTTATCTTGAGCATGAAATGGTACTCAAAAGATTTAGTAATCTCGCGGCAAGGACACCTAACGTGGATGCTCAAAAATAAACCAGGACACTCGAGGTGAAAGTGTACGGCTAGGATCCTGTTTAATCCTATCAGGATCCTGGGACAGGACATCTAACTAATAAGTACCCCCGTCATGCAACCCAAAGAGACACATGCAAGCACGTGCAGTATAGTATTGCCCATACAATTTCTAGCATAATATTTGATAAATTTCATTACAATTACTTAATTTTTAAATATATCACTTTATGTGTCAGCATTTCATATTACTAGTATCGTTCCCTTAAATTTTGACGGTAGTATATATCAAATTTAGAAGAATGTATAGATGTTATTTCTGTGTCGGACTCAAATATTATCCGTCCTTTAATAGGAGCAATTGCAGGTATAATAATCTGATGTCGTTCTGATCCCGCTCTGATTCATTATTATCGAAGATATCAATGTTTATTGCTTCGTATTTCCGTTACTTTTATCAATTCGTAGGAAAACAACGATATCAAAATATACTCAAAGATTCTCTTTTTATAGCGTTAATAATTGTAAAAGGTTATATCACTACATTATGCATACTTCGTCGTGATTAATGGCATTATCCTACACGTGCACCAAGCTACACAAAGTCGAACATCTTAAATGTATCGACGTAGTTTTATTCCTGGATTTTATTTTATCGTAGATTTTCGCAGTCATGTTTTTTTTTTTTATCGAAATGCATTTCTGTATCGTTATTTTTGGTAACGTTCATTAATTTATTTGGTGACTAGGTTGCAATATGTGTACTACACGAGGTATTATAAGTGAACATAAAAAGCTTCTGAATAACTCACGTAATTTCTCAACGCAACATGTTCCGAACATTCCGAATCCACAAGGGTACGTTCCAAACACGAACTCTCCATTTTCACAGCTCCATTTGCATTGTCCGCCGAATCGCCATCCGCAACTGCAAGCTTATATTGTAAAGACGTGGTTAATAATAATAATCATAATAATAATAAAGCTATGTTTCGTGAAAATATATACTCATGGTACCAATTTATTGGAGCAAAATGGAACCAGTTCATGATATACCACTTATATAGATCATGCCCTTAGTCAATTACATGACTCACTTGACACAAATCACTAGCAATTGTAAACAATTGTTAAAACGCACCCTTATAGGGTTCATAGCGGTTAATGTGTTAATGCAAATGGTCACTAGTATATATTCTGAGATGAAGTCTTGGTCTTTCAATAGAGCCAACTTCAAACACTAGACATATATTTATTACAAATTTAATTTAAACAATATTTATTATCATGAAAGTACAAACAAGACCTTTGACAAGACCGTGACGGGATTTAAACCCGGTGTTGTTGGCTCAGTAGTCCAACGTTCTACCACTGCGCTACCACCCGCCAACCGTGTAATTATCTCTTCAATCGTTCCATCAGTTTGTATATCACTATACTGTATCCATGGTTAGAATTCGTGCAATATATATCTCGATTATTAATAATTATGAATATATTGTATTAGTATAATGAAACGTGGAAGATGATAGTCCTACTTACCTTGTCTGTAGAAGATGCCGTGTGCTCTGCTCAACACAAGTAAAACCAGGCAGACATATATAGCCGAACCCATTCTAAAAACCGTTCTCAAGTAAATCACAAAGACCAATATATCTATATATTGGCTAAATTTTTGGTCACGTGTCGACTACAAAGTTCACTCCTTTTTCTTCATTTTTCGTATTTTTTGTTTTGTTTTCTGTCTTTTTAAGATGATATGCAAGAACTGCAGTTTGTTTACTCAGTGCAACGTTGTTCAAGCTGCGGTCATGTAAACTAAATTTCGTGAACTTCTTAATGACATTTTCACATATTGTGCATATACCCATGACACCACCTGCTGCTCGCCATCTTAAAGTTCTCTATTACGACAACTATCTCCGTCGAGAGCGACTGGGATCAGTCGGAGTTAGGACAATTATTTGCTTTAGGTCGACTTCAAAGTTAAGAATAATGTTAACCTTGCACGCGCTGAGTCAGACAATGTTTCAGTTGTTCATCAAATACCGCCATTGGTCTTTTGCGTTTTTAGCATAGTGGTATGCGTGAACTGGTATATCTCACAGCTTTGTACTTCATAAGTACATACACGCTTTTCGTAACCTCCAAATGAACTTAAAGAACCTTCGGATTGTGTATTGCTTCAGCGAAGATGGTAATCGTAATTATGGTAAATTATCTTCAGATACAGTTTTATGTATTTTTGGTGTCTAGTCTTTCAGTACCTACTAATACTTATTATTTTACAGAAGAATTATAGAATCCATGATCGCATTAAAGTCTTAAACTTTATGCAATTGGATTAAGTTTCACATAATATCTTTTCAGGATTTATGTCCAATTCGTGTCTATCTGGTTTTGAAAATGTGCCCTGTTTCCACATGCATTATTAAAGTCTATCATAGCCTTATTTGCTACCAGGAAGTACATAAAATTAAACAACCCCAAAAATATAAAAGAAACTTTAATAAATCACTAATGAAATCTCAGTATGTATCACTAAACAAATCGGAGTCATATTGCAAAGAAGAAATGCACATAATACTGATATGAATGTAAAACTAAGTATATTTGATCACATGACACTCTTGATCCAATCGACATACGCCGGTACAAATGTATACACCCCAGGGGTTCCTCGTCGACCACACCCACGGCCGAAGGACACGACACCCATAACATTCCATCTGTCCCCTGTGCCACACATTAAGGGACCACCAGAGTCTCCCTGGAAATGAAAAATATATAAATTATACATAATAATGTACATAATTATATTTAGAATGTTCCTGCGAGTGTTAGTAGTATTTAATAATAATAATAATAATAATAATACTATTATAAGAAGTAATTTATATCGCGCCTAGGATCTAGACTAGCTACTCAATGGCTCTTCAGACTAGCTACTCAATGGCTCTTCAGACTAGCTACTCAATGAATGGCTCTTCAGACTAGCTACTCACTGACTCTTCAGACTAGCTACTCAATGAATGGCTCTTCAGACTAGCTACTCAATGAATGGCTCTTCAGACTAGCTACTCAATGGTTCTTCAGTACTGTACTTGGAGGATTTGCCTTTTACATATGTAGTTTACATTAGCAATAGAATTAATGTGATTCATGTCCATGGACTATACAATTTAGATTGCATAAGTGTAGATATATTTAATCGGTATTAAAAGAGATGATACTATTCAAAATAAAATTAAAATACCTATGGACTAAATCCAATTTGATAATTGATCCATCTGACTTTTATACATGTGAATAGTATGTATTAATAATAGCAGTAACGTTATTAGCACATATATGGACTATGTGCCTTAGATGACATATAGTATATAAAATAATATTTCAAATGAATTTTTTTTAAAGTGTCTGTGGACTATATATAATTTAGATGTCATGGATAACACTAGTTTTTAAATAGAACAAATAGTTCTATGACATTAAACCAGTTTTCCAATGGATCAATCTAAACCAAACTGGTGATTCTGCTAGAGCCGAAGACTTAATAATATACAATACATTGTTTTTTAAATAGTATTATTTCATTTTATTTAAAGTATTCTCATAGTGTCATCACCCGACAAGCGTCCTGGCCTCCCTGAGCTAAGTTTCCAGCACAGATCTGCTTCCTTGTGTTGATCCTGAACACTCTTCTACAAGTGGTTCCTGCTACCACCGAAACCTTGACGTTCTGCAGCACCTCCTGGGTCCTTGATCCGGACTCTTCAAAACAAGCATATCAAATCCAGAACCATTTATCTACGTTGAAAATGGAGAGTTCTTCGGAAACGATCAATGCTTTCCAACTATATTTACATCCTCGAAATCCCGACCATTGTGCCTACTTACCGTCCGTCAAATGCTAAGTAGGGATACTGGTCGGGATATCGAGGATGCTCTATTTGAAGAAGTTGTTATATTGTTGACGTAGATTAGCTGGATTATTATTAGATCTATCAATCTTTGATCCTTGGTTATAAACTTTTAAAATAGTAATTACAATTTAAGTAATATCAAATGAAATCGTCTTATTTAGTTTCCCCTGTGTATTAATCTTGTCTAGCTATTGCATGCATATGTTCTTATGAGTTAAAAAGTAACTAAAACAAACCACAAATATCAAAGAAACTTTAATATGATATAGCTAAGCAAAATCGCACTGACAGTGTCCAGTTGTTCTCTTGGCGGGAAGTGGGGTGGGTGCCTAGTGAGTAGATGCTATATAGCGGCATGGGGAATGGGACTAAGGGGAGGGAGAGAATAAATGCTAAACTTGAAGAGGTTACATTCTACGTATAGTGCCCAGGGTTCCGTTCCACAAATAATGGTAGTGTTACGATCGTTCCCAGTAACGGGGCTCTTGGCCTGGGTATTGTTTCTCGAAGCCCTCGTATGGTATTCACAATGCGACCATAGCGGTCTCGTCTGTGCCTGATCGCCAAGTATAACATGTGATTGCTTATGGTCTCGTAGTAGATATGAAAGCTTCAAGAAACGATCCCCTGGTTGCTCCAGAACATTTGTAGCTACAATTGATTGTAAGTCAAATTTTAGGACCCGTTAAAAGTCTGGTTGCACGAACATATTTTATCGGTACAATATTATCAGTTAACCACATTCTCAATTATTGTATTGATAAAAATGTTTCATGCGGTACTTGTAGCGGATTCATAAAATGTCATACAATCAATTGTTCTGAGCAACGGGGCCCTGGGAAACAACGTATAATATGTCAGAGTACCACATGCTTTCACACGTCGTTGGAATACCACGGTGTTCGTAGAGTCTAAGTACGGACATACTCAACGAAGCCTAACCGTGCCTCATTAGTCCTAGGTGTGAAATGTTTACCTGCCGTGAGCCCCCATCCTGCTACAACACACGTCTCCCCTGCGCTGACTGAATCGCCTGGGTGGGGGAGGCAAAGGGGCTGGATGCATCGGGTCCATCGCAGTCGTTTCTTTAACGTTATGACGGCAATGTCATCCACTGTATGGTGTGTGAAAGTCATATAAAAAGTTAAGAAAAACGATGACCAAGAAAAAATAAGAAGAAAAGTCAAAATCTCTTCATGACATGTGGTCACTGTTTCATAATGTATATCTGTATCCATTGCATTATCTATAGTTTTGTGAATGAAAGTGAACACAGAGTGTAAAGCAAACAGAAAAATACCGATTTTATGATAGTCACTAAGTTTCATCATTTGTTGCACACACAAAAAATAGCAGCACTTTTTTTCCAGAAAGACACAGAAATGTCATGTTTGAAGTACACCTGGTATTTGCGCCATTTGTCATTGTCATTGTGCCATTTGTGGCCAGAGTTTCATTATTTGTAGCTTCATCCATATATGTACATAGTTATGTTTGTGAATGAATGGAAATCACCTGTTTTTCACAGCAGTTACTTTCTCTTGCCAAGATATCATAATTCTAATTTACACAACTTACAAAGACGACGACTTCGGTACTTGGGATGGACGTCGATCTTTGTAGCAAGGTAAGTCCGTGTTCGACTCCGTCGAGATGAGCCAAGTCCTATTTTTAACGATGTAGGATCAATAACTCTATTTCTGGTTCTGTAATAGAAGCGTCTTCAAATTAATAGAACGTCGTACATATACTATAAATCAAAATGTTTTGTAAAACAATTCTCAGAAACCCTTTGCGCCTCTCATTCAGGCAGCATTATAACATAATAATGTAATTTAAGAAATATTAACTTTTAGTGTGATTATAATGTTTTAGGATCCTAAGAAGCTTCACTATTATTATTACTATTATAATGTTTGTGCCATGCACACAGCATTATATTATTTTACACTTTATTATTTTAAGAATTTCTTATCAGGTTCTTATCAGGTTGTTGTTGTTGTTAATAATAATTATAATAATAATAATAATAATAATAATAATAACAGTACTACTAATAATATATTAATAATAATAAATTATATTATTATTATCATTATTTTTGTTATAATTATTATTACAATTATTTATTATGAATGTTGTTATAGTTATTTTTTCATTATTATTATTAATAATAATAATATCATTAGTATTATCATCGTTATTGTCGTTATTATTATTATTATTATTATTATTGCTATCGTTGTAATTTGTATTATCGTAATAAAAATAGTATTATTGTTGTTATTATTATTAGTAGTAGTAGTACTGTAGTATTAATATATGACGTACACGACGCAATGCGCTGCAGTGAGGACGTGCAGGTCGTCGATGACGGTGCCGCCACAAAACCCCGCCCTGGATCTAACAGTCGCCATCCAAGGGAACTCGCACTCCTTTGACCTTTTACCTCCAATAATCCGGTGAGCTACGAGATAGGAGTGAGCCCGTCCTGTCACCGGACTCACACCGCAGTCTGAAAGTAATTATAATATTACCGATCGGTTAATTATTGCTTTAGCATCATTTATTGATTTTTCTTTAAAATTTAATCTCCGGTTTGAGAATTCAAAAAAAATAATTCCGGAAGAAACATTTTATTTAGAAGAAACCAATTTTTTAATTTGTTGTAGATAATATAATATAGAGATATTGTAGCATGTTTAGTGAAGTATATTGGTAGTAATGGATAACTTACTGTTATTTCTTGATGAATTTGTACCTGTAACGGATATTACTGAAAGTATAAATATAATAATAATACGTCATACTAATTATTATTATTATTATTATTATTAAGTATTACAATTATAATCAATACCATTGTGTGAATTTCAATACTAGTATATAAAACTATGTTTATTACATAGATTATAAATGTATGAAATTATCCTAATTATAATCTATTCAGATATATGATAGGTGCAGATGATCATTTATCACTTGTAACATTTTTGAAAGTTCAGTTTAACCTATTATATGATGTTTTGACATCAAATATGCATCAAATGTAGCATAACACTTACCAGTGGAGGGGTACGTAAACCAATGACACCCACAGTACTGGTACAAGTGCTGACAAGCATCGGTCTGGTAAAAACATTGGCGGAGGTAAGGACAGTACCTACTGCAACTTCCTGTAATAACGGAAGTAATTGTTAATACGCATGTCTAATGCCATTGTCTACTGGCCGTTAATTAATGTTGTTGAGTATATACGAATTCGCTATTTTTGTCAAAAGCGTGAGCTGATTGTCTAGTTGATCATATTTTGGTATTGGAATAGTTTCTCATTTGTTTTATACTACAGATATTTGATATCACATGAATTAAGTCCAACTATTTTCAGATAAACTTTCCAATTAAATACATACAGTTTGTCGCAGTTTATCTACACTTTGTCATACTTGGATAAGATATAGTTTAAGAAATATATTTTCAAAATTACAAATTTAGCCTTTAGCCAGTATACTCAGTTAGCAGATAACTGAGATCTTTCATTCTTAAAGTATTTAAGCATGCTACGCAATAACATGCAATCACCTGTTGGTAAAATAGGAAAGTATTTTCGTCCATGAGTAAAGTCACATCTACACTACCAAATGATTTGACAAATTTATTGTGTGGACAGAAAATGTGTAAATATATATCAAGGCATCCACGCGTATGTCTTATAGATATGTTATTATAATAATATATATTAAATTACTAATCTCGAAAGCATTCATCATTATTAGTTATGACAGTATTAAGATAAAACATGGATAAACAGAGATATATGAAATTGAATGAATGAATGGCTACGTATAAGGTTTTATATATTAACAGATATGTCAACTATTTCGTTTCCTTCTCGTTTATTTACCTGTTTGACCGTTGGTCCAGTGCAAACACAGAATGACCACACCAACCTGCAGCCAGCTGACCGAAACACTCGCTCCCGTTTTCATGACTGACGATCAAATGATTACATTTCTAGTCAAGCTTATAGCTACTAATATTAGCTCAATTTTATCGATGCTAAAATAAAAGATGATCATACTGATGGAAAATAGTGATAATGACACCTTATGTCATCTTTCCTGTATCGATACAATGCATGTCCTATTAAAGGTTAAGCAGGTGCGATGTTGACCACACGAACGGATGGCAAACATTTCAAGTGTCACGCGTGTGTTCTCTATATTGTTGTCCTCGTGTATTGTTTAAGTGTATTGTTTAAGTGTATTGTTTAAGTGTAGTACACATGCAGTTTCCAGCTATGTTGTTTAAGTTATCAATGGTAGCTGGATTCGCGATTCATTATTCTATTGTGAGGCTAGAAGAAACGTGAATAACTTGATTGTATATCTAAACATACGTCATACGTATTGAATTCAGAATATGGTGATGTACAAGTTATTTAATTAACTGGGTTGAAATGTCACATTTGCATGGGAAAAAAAGTACATACATTTAATGTGAACTCTTAAACCGCTAGTACGATATATATGTGGAATTGTTCGAGAATTATTAAGTAGATGTAGTAGCTTATATTTGATGTCTGACACAATAAGCCTATTTAAACGTACGCTTTCACTCTGTAAAACTATGCCACACCATTAACCTCTACATGTGTTTCCATTATTTATACTATACATTTATTAATGG
>JAUTBT010055405.1:0-15360 GCA_032361225.1 Lepetodrilus schrolli | reverse complement strand
CGTAGCGCTGAATGTTGCAGTAAACCTGCGAGCACTGGCTGGTACTGACAAGACCAAGGATGATAACTGCATTGTCAGCTTACCTAATGTGAATTATAACCTGCTAAAAAAATGTGAATTAAAAATTCATTGGCCACTATTATGGAAAATTTTTTTTAATTTTTTTTAGGTGCTAAATATCTGGCAATTGCTCTTGAATGTACCTTATGAATTTACTGTACAAAGGTTGGTTGTAGTCGTGTATGTATGTATGTATGTATGTATATGTGCAAACATATTTCCTTTGTCAACATACATTTTCCAGGTGCATTCTATTTCTTCACCAGCTCATGAATTATTTTTTTTCGATCAGTCAAATTCAAGGACATGTAAACATTATGGCACAATACTATTATACCCTACACAAATTTGATATTTGAAAAATAATTACTCGAGCATAAAACTCAGGTTTATGCACCTACTCTCTTAACAGTTCATACGCTTGATGTTTCTTAGAAATGATTTCATAATAATTGATGAGCAATTGGCCATGAAACCATTAAATTTAAACTTGCTGAGGTTTTTCCTCGTCTATGTGCGACTCAGTGATTTTGAAAGGACCTGTCCATATGTCACAAATATGTTCGTTCCATTGTGGGACTGTATTGCAGTTGAATAGGTCTGTGAATTATTTCCATGAAGAAGTCAAAACAGTATTATATTTTCACAATCCTGAGAAGACCTTATTTGAATGTGTATATTTTGTTAGTTAAAGATTTGGTGCGTCGTTCATCAAAGTATAACAAAATAAACAGGTTTGAACATTGAACCTATGTTTTAATTATTAAATAAATTTGTGAACTGGTGATTAATTAATTTTCTTGACCATAAACATCATGACATGATCCATAACTTATTAAAATATTATATAGTATAGTAAAATACATAAATTATGGATAATAGACATCAGAAATTTTAGAACAGTATAGTATACGTGCGTGTATAAATTGATATATAGATATAATTAAGTAATCTTTCCACGGTTATTTATAATAATCCATAAAAACAATACATAACATGATTATATTCATATAACAGACTTTTCTGAAACTAAAACTGGATTTTCTAGCTCTGATCTATGAATATGTATACTGAGAAGCTTTGAAGTTTTCGAGACTGAAGTCGCATGGAAATAGAAATAGACATAAAATGTCAGATCAAACAGGTGCAAACAAGCTGTTGAAATATGCGTTTATATTTCCACATCCCAACCCTGTTAAATCTTCTTTCTCTCTATCATACTTAGAAGCATTTCATGCTCAAGCTCAAATATTTATATGGGGTTTTGTGAACAAAACCTTGAGTTGAGTGTGAGTTTGTACTCAAAAAGGTTTCATAAATTTAGGGCCGGTGTTCTCCTCTACAAAATAGTGTAAGCTTGACTTCACCCTCATTGGCAATCTCTAAGATTGGAGGTAGATACATACCATCACAGTTTGTTGACATATTTCATGGTCAAATGTATTTTACCTGAAAGTATGTACATTTTATTTGTCTACACAATTATATGGGGAAACAAGCTACATTTTCCGCATGTTCCAGTTAGTGGTAACATAGAGGTACGACTCTCGTAGCGCTAAGATCGTGCTGTGGAACCGGGGTCCTGGGCCGGTGTTCTCGAAACTCTGTAACTTAAGAACTTCTTAGTCAGAAATGATCTATTTAAAATTGACATAAGCAGAAAACCAGTTAGGCAAATTATTAGTACTTACGAACGTCTTTGAACTTACAAAGTTTCTAGAATACGGGCCCAGATCTTTAAACACACATAATTATTGGATTTTTTACCTGTTATGTTGTTGTGGTCATCATATCTTTGGAATGTTTATGATATTTTGAACTAGGTTTATTTTATGCATAAATGTAAACATTCTGTTGTTTATTCTCTGGTTGCCATGGAACCATAATAAAGAGGTGTGAAATGTCATATTTAATATGTCAAAGAATATTACATGTGTCTAGTCAAATAGCATGTATTTCTCATCGAGTGACGTGGGAAAGGAGATATTTTCACGAGTGGCACTCGGTGTTCCCACGTCACGAGATGAGAGATACATGCTATTTCACTAGACATACAAAATATTCTATTTATTATATATTTTTATTATACAATTATCAACAAAACTTTGAAAAGAAACCTATCAAATCTCCAAACCGGACAGTGTATGCTGATGTCATGAGCTGTCAATATGATGCGTCACAATAGATCATCGAACGTTTTGAAATAAAATGGCTACCCTATCGACAAGCTAGCCTTCAGTAGTTTTAATGACAACTAGAAGTCAAAACAGAATATATTCAATTAATCAACAAACACAAACAAATGGTACAACTCTGGTACAATGAAAATTTTAAGACATGATGTGTCAAATTGATCAAATAATTGTACGATGAACTGACGAAAGTGGCAGTCGACATCGTGGTTCACAGCGGGTTCAGTAGTACTGGAAGGTGTTCTCTTCACTGCAGTGACAATATCACTTTTCTCAGAGTGAGAAATCTCAGTCTTTCACTGTATATAATAAAACAGATCAGTATCTTTGTGTATTGTGATATTTTTGAGAATGTGGAGTAATTTTGCATTTCTTTTAAATATTAATTGATATTTTTCAGTTAAATAAATGTTGAAATACTTTAGGATTATTTACTATATTAATTGTCTCATATTTATGTTTAGATCTGTTATCATCTGTTTGTAATGGTGATCCTCTCACTTTGTTCATTGAATGAAAGTGCTAAAATCCGAACAACTATGCGTGGAAGGTGATCTAGCTGTGACATGCGGGTTTCATTGAAGTGACCAGAACTCGAGACAAATATACTCAACAAAAGAAACTAAGGGCCAGCAGATATTTTATGGGGAAGCTACCAGTATCTATTGAATTTTGGAACTCTGCTTGTGGAATCTGGACTCGTCATGTATGGGTGAAAGATTCCCGCTGTGACGTAAAACAATAATAAACTCACTTGTGGTATCTGGTGCCATTCTTCTTCAAATGCATCTGGAAGTTCTGGAAGAGCACCTGGAGACTTAGACTATCCATAGTCTCAGAGGGTTAAAGGAAATCAATAATATATAACTTATATTGATTGGTATTATATTTATATGAAAGGAGCCCCTGAAATTCTTTACCCTCAGAGACCCTGTTCTCCAGTAATCTAGACTTGCTCTAGGGGGAAATTTTGAAGAGGAGTATTTTGGTGAGAACAAGGTGTGACACAGACTACTCTGACAGTTTCAAACATGGATTAGTCAGTAGATTGCTACGTAACATCACTGTGGGAATCCGTTACCATATATAGACAATATAAGCCAGCTCGGTGTGACACAGACTACTGGAGACTGTATAGACGTTTAGAAATTCTTTGTTTCATAAATAATATACAGCCAAATTTACATGTTCAAAAAGGCAACTGGTCCTTAATTAATTTTGTTGAGTATACATAATAATATACTGAATCTGAACATTGTTGAATCTGTGCTGTCCATGCACCCTAGTGAATCATCTGGTTAATTCTGAATTAAATGCAGGTATTAACTCTGATCAACCAGATATAAGCTCATCTTTATTGTGTATGGTGAAAGATTCCCGCTGAGATGTAAAACAGTAACTCAGTCACTCATTCATTGTGAATGTGTCGGCACGGCTGTATCACCATTACACCACGATTACATGGAAGATGGCAGGGTTGCTAAGGTCACGGGTCTCCTGTGGTTTAAGGTCACGGGTCTCCTGTGGTTACCAGGTTATGTTAACTGACCTACAACGCTTTGATATCGACATAACAGTATAATTGTACTCGGGGTATCTTTGTTTTCAGACACAAAGCTCAGGTAGCTATTCATTTCTGTCATTTTGTAGTTTGTATAACTGAAGATATCTCTCTGAACAGTCCATAGGATATTAGGAAGTGTCAGGAATAGGCTTCATATAGGACATTTGAGAAATTATGCGAGGGCTGTATTTTTTGTACTAGGGGTATCTTTGCTTTCAGACTCGGTACAAGTTTAGGGTGACACAAAGCTTAGGTAGTCGTTCATTTGTGTCATTTGTAGTTGGTAACTAAAAGATATGTCAGATTAGTCGATAGGATATTAGGAAGTCTCAAGAATAGGGTTCATATAGGATATTTGAGAAATTATTATAATGGATGTATTTTTAAAACTTTGATCATTATTATTAGTTTATTTTTATTATTTTTATTTTTTCTTCTTCCTCTTCCTCTTCCTGCTTCTTCTTTGTTCTCCTTATCTTCCTCATTTTTCTTTTCTTCTTTTCTTCTTCCTCTTCTTTGTCCTCCTTTTCTTCCTTTTTATTTTCTTTTCTTCTTCCTCTTCTTCTTCTTCTTTTTCTTCTTCTCCTTCTTCTTTGTCCTCCTTATCTTCCTTCTTTTTCTTTTCTTCTTCCTCTTCTTCTTTTTCTTTTCTTCTTCTTCTTCTTCTTCTCCTTTTCCTCTCCTCCTTATTTTATGGCTCAAGATGTTTGTATTAAGTTTCCATACATGACACCTTGTTCTCATCCCATCTTAAACATATCGCTGAAGCTACTCTTATGTTCGACGCATTTTGCAGAGTTTATTTTTTGCACATTTTTAATTCATTCTTTTACGATTAAATTTAAAGTAAAAATAATCACAATTTAATTTTGGAAAACAAGTTCCAGTCTTCAATGCAGCAGATCACCATTAAATAATCTATTTGGCTAATTTATGGGTACGTACTCTGTATGTAAAATAATGTAACAATAAATTAAATCATACTCAACAGCCCATCAGTTCAGCAGCAATTAGAATTGATTTGAAATCAGGGTTTTTCAATTGTAGATTGAAAGACATTCACCTTTCCCAGGTCTCACAACTCTAAATCTAGTTTTGATCGCCTGACAAAGACTATTGTAGCTGTAAACAGGTCAGATGCTCTGAATCCATCCAACCAGATGGCATTGTACCCATCTCCCAGGTTTTTTCTGTACTTCCACCCCAGAAGAGTCTGTATTCTTTTCCGTACTTCCCCACTTGAAGAGTTCCAAAGAGGTGGGATGGAAACTGGGAGTATGCATCCGCCTTTAATGAGATTCCCAACAATTAAATTAGCAGGATCAGTTTAAATTGGCTCTTTGGGTTACCTTCAGAGATTAACTCGACCAATATTATTAAGCCTATAATTGATCGCTTTATTGACATGTTTCGAGGTGTGTGAGTTCTTTGAACCATGATGGAAATGTAGGTTGCTAATTTGCGCTGGAGTCGGTTGTAATTTTTTCATTTCAATCGATGCCTCATTTTTAAAGATCTTTTCATGTTATTTGTGGATGAATGGATTTTACAGGTAACAATGTCCATAACCTCTAGCAATAATGAAGACATTGTTCTAAGAAGAATGTCTCAGTCCTTACATTTTAACATTCCAAGACAATGACAATTTCTGTATCAAAACTTGGGTCACGGATCTAAGTATTTTGAGTGTTTATGTTGTCGAATGTCCGAACTTTGAATTACATTAAAATGGATTCATTTCAACTTTAGATTTCACAAGAATTGCCATGCTGCACCAAGACGACCATTACTTTGGTTGACCCCAAACATTAATTTGAATTTTTATATTCTCCATAACTGCATCACAAAATTCACAATGTGTCGATTTGAAAAGCAAACTAACATAAAGTATTAAATCAGGTCTTAATGTCCCCATCTAGACCAATTAAAAAGGAAATCATTGCCAATAACCCCAACAGTTTTCCCAAGATTCAATAAAGTATTTTTATAGGGTCTGCACGGCTACGCTAACAAATTGAGGTCTGTTTTGCCATAAAAATATCAATTAAAACTTTCAGTTGTCAGCAGGACCAACAAGGTTAAGCCTCTGCCCAGGTTTTAAGAGAGCAATCATTTTCTTCCCTCATAAACATCGGGTGAGTTGAAAATGTCTACACGATGGATTAAGGTGTCGTTAGCTCTCGCATCAAATGACCGCTACAGGGGGAGCCACATACCCTACCGCAAAGGTGTGTATGTATATTGGGGGTAGTCTCGATGCCAATATAAGTTATAATATGAATATAGGAACGAGGTAGGAATTTATAAGGTTAACGTCCCAAAAAGTAAACGTATTGCATTTCGTATTGTGGACTTTTTTTTATGAAGCGTAACTGATATTAACTACCGTAAGCTGACATTTTCTGTCACTCTGGGTGTTTTTCACTAGTTAACAATACCAAGTGATAATATCTTCAAGCATTATTAAAATGGCTACCCTATCTCACTTCCACCCCCACCCTCACCTCTACCCCCCCCCCCTCCCACACACACACACACACCTGCACCCGCACCCCTAACAGTGGTTACCTGATCTCCCATAGTTAAAGACAGAATAACCATTAAAGCGTAGATTCGTGAAAAAAACGTTTATTGGAGGCTGTATTACCTAAAATGTTCTTTAATTTAAAAAAACACTATCAAAGCAAAAAGGGTGGGGACCAGTTAATAATTGCTTTCATACAGGCAGATTCACTCGAATTTCACATTTCGAGAAGATTGGATTCGTTTAACGAAAGGGTATATTTTTATGGTTGGAAAAGTTTTGTGAGTTTTCTGATGAATAATAATTGGGCATCATTTAAGACCTTCTTTTGAAGAAGAGCATTATATTTGAAGTGGATGGTTGTATAAGTTTTATGAGGTATTTTGACAGTTTTCAGTGGAGATATATGGTTATGTATAATGTATTTGTAATGTATTGAGAAACATGTCCATGTTGATACCATTGATGTTTCATCTGTCTGCATATCTTTAGTGGCACCAGTACAGACACTATTTATTTTTCAAAATTGCAAAATGTGTAGTCGGCTTTATTATATTTGGTCTTTAGAAATGAAATTGCTATGCTTTTGCAGCTTGGACACTTCAAAATGCCCTATCCCACCATCATCCATCCCAAGAAATGCTACATCCAATCATCATCCAACCCTAGACATCATGCCCACACATAATTGTTCAACCCCTGACATCATGCCCATCCCATCATCACCCATTCCCAGACATCATGCCAAAACATCATCATCCAACCCCAGGACATCATGCCACATTTCACCATCACCCATTCCAAGACATCATGCCAATCCAAACCAAAATCCAATCCCAGACATCATGCTTCACCACCATGCCCACACATCATCTAACTCCAGACGACATGCCCACAATCATAATGCACCCACAGACATCATGGTCCACACACCCCACCCTATCAGACTTCAATCACTCAACATTCATTCGACAATCCCACCATTAGCCTCATTGTGGTTTTTATGGCCACGTGGGACAAAACATGGCACACGGGAGATTGTTCGAGTCACCGATTTAACATTTGTGCGAAACAATGGAGCCCAACCGACTCGCCAGAGCTTCTGAAGCAGGTGTGATAACTCTCGGCCACTGTTCCTGCCTTTGAGTTGCTCCAATGGTCCATTCATAGGAGTTACGGAACTTGGATGTAGCCATCTTGTGTAGTGAAGTGGCACAAATGACTGAACACATTACCTGTCGGATCATCAATTGGAAATGTTCTGTAAATAACTGCTATCGCATTGACCAACTTCAATCCAAAATGTTTGACTTCAAAGTGGAATAATGTGGGATGTAGTGTGTATGCAGATGTTTATACTGTTGCTATTTTTCATGTAGAATGAGGAGCTCTTGCTTTGAACATTTAGTAATCACCTAATGGCCGTCATTCTACAAACATTTAAAGATATAATTTAAATACAATGACTGGATGATGGGTGAAATTAAACCTATTTTTCTATTTGAATATGTGATTAAAGTATCAGTCACCTTTGAACTGTCCAGAATATTTGTATTATGTAGGATTCATGTTTAGGTATAGCACAGGCACTGCTCTTTAGGGCATCTCCAATTGACTCCAGCATGGAAAGAGTTAATATAGATTTAGTGTAGTCTTTCTGGGTTTAGTATCCATGTACCAGAGGGCCGTGGCGATCTTGGGATTCAAACCCGAGTTGCTGGATTGCGAGTCCAATGCTCTACCTACTAAGCCAAAGGCGTAACCCTGCTGGCTGAAACCAGTAGGAGCATCTTATATCACATCACCTATACATCACAACAGTCAACGTAGCTTATAAATTTGTGCAATATCAAAATCACTCTTGCAACTATAAAATCAAGCCATGATCCCACGATCAATACATTATTCATTCCACTTTGTTCATTTTCATTTGAAAACCATCGATATTAATTATTTTTTCAAATCAGAATTTCAATCTGCAAAAGTGAAAAATATAAATAATTAAAACATTCGCATAACCAAGCGGTAATTACAGGAATAAAGACATTCTTAAAGAATACTCGCACTGTCATTAAAAGCTGTCCGAAAATCACTGATGTGGATAATTCAAAATACAATAAACCCACAGAAACAATGATAGCGAATTGCGGATTGATTAATTTTGAATAGGAAATGATGTCATGCAGAGAGAAAAATGGACCAGAGTTGTTAATTATTCATTGATTAGTGTTGATTACAAGGTAGTGCATCTTTAATAATGCTGTCTTGTTCGTTCAAGCGTGGTGTAATTAAAAGTTGTGATAAATTTGTTGGTGGTGACAAAGTAGTGTGAATGTGATCATGTTTTTATGTGAGTGGGGATTTTTTTGTATGTTTGAATGGAAAATCTTTAAAGCTCTTAAACCAAAATATATAATATTGAACAGCAAATTGACTGATAAGTAATGATCATTATATGAGATATGAAGTAGAATTGATGGCACTTAATCTAGAGAATAATTTTGAATAAAATATTTTATAAAAAAACAAACATATTATAAATTTTGGAAAATAATGTTTATAGAATTCTTTAAAGTTCATTTCTGCCTTATATTCAGCATATACTATGGGCCAAATTATTTTGGATGTTAAAAACACAATTTATTTACGATAGTCTTGTACAGCTTTTCTTTGTACAAAAGGTGAGAAGTACCTTTAAAATGTGGTGGATTTTGTAACCGGGTATCCAATGACCAAAACATCTAAAATTCCACTAACCAGCATCAAATACAAAGCTTTAGTGACAAGTCTGGCTCAGGTTTAAGTATAATGGGATTGAACATACAACAAGGCCAAAAGTCATTTGTAGGACTTGTTCGAACAATAAATTACACTCCTGTGGATTCTTACCTTTCTTGCGAACTCTTCAATATGGGAGATCAACTGCCATTCACCATGGCAATGCAGTAGAGATTTACGGTGACAAGTGATCATTGGACCTACGGAAATACTCGATGAATTTGTTCCCGTCTTTTGTCAGAGGTTCTTGTACGATGGCCAAGGAAATCCAGCCGGCTTAGTGGGCGAAATTATTTATGTTTAACCCCTGTCTGCTGGTATTGATAGGGTTAATGAAGAAGCCATGATAGATTCGATTCCTCTTGCTATAAATCCATATAAAATATTTAACATGTCCAAATTTGGGGTCGGAAATGCAGAAAGAATGGTGGGAAAATGCAAATGAGATGGAAATTGACAATTCTTTCCTGTGACCGGCTACTGAACTGTTGTCATTTTGTCAAAAATCACATGATAACAATCATCAACTACTTCAAAGTTGACTTTTATTTGAGATTAGCAATTGCAATTTGATGGGATAAGATAAAGCATAATGGGCATCTTTGAATGACGAATCAAAAATCAACAATTATCATTGTCATATTTTAAACAATTTTATTTAAATGATAAATCGTAAGAATCTTTTCTGAATTTGAATTTTCATTACTAGCTCCTAACTATCAATACTAAAGTCTATAACTTAATCAGATTTTGATGAGACTAAATGATATGTTTGGAGTAATATCTATCATTTGTTGCAATTATTCATTATTTTACTGTAAGATAAATGCTGAATAAATGACTCACTTGCATGATGAATTCTGACAAAACCATCAAATATAATAATATGTACTCTTCAAAAATGGAATAGACAAAACTATGACTGAATGTATGTATAAGCAAGACTGAAGTTTCCAGTATTTTCCAATCAATGTGACCAACAGTTTTGGCGCCTATGGGGAGACAACTGATCCTCAATGTAGACAAAGCCGCCAGATTAAATTGTTAATTTTGATGTTCCCAGGGAGAAAATGGATACATTTTCCGACACAATTCTTTCCATAACTCGATAAAACACAGACAGAATCAGAGAACAATTACATTACACAAGTTTCCATTGTATCTTCCGAGTGTCGGATACAACCTCTGAGAGTCTGGAACACGGAGACTGTTTGCTATCTGTATGTGGTTACCAATGAACCGAGAACCATTGGCGCTAAGTGTACGAATTCTGCCTGGTATTGTCAGAACTTCTGGGACCTTCTGTGTACAATAGGGAAACTCCAGTACCTTTCTTGGAAATTATGTCTCTGGTAAACGTGATATGGAAACTTGTCCAATATTGAAAGAGGCCTATTTGTAGATTAAAGTAATTTAATAGCAAGGAATGAACTTTCAATTTAGAACTCTGAAATTGATGAAATATTTGCAAATTCTAGATATTTTTGGATTTATTCTTGGTTTTGGTAGATTTAGTGTTAATTCATTAAGAAGTTTGGTAATTTGGAGGGTATACTTGCTTAACCCTCTCCCTGCTGGATTAGGAACAGACACAGCTCTTTAGGGCATCCTTGGTTGCCTCCAGCATGGAGAGAGTTAATTTATCACAATCATTGATATACATCTACACTATATGGTTGCCTATTGGAAATAAGGATAAAATAACTCCTACTTTTTTTGCATGTCGATATAAGAATTGATATACACTAATATGTTTAGCCAGGATCACAATCGCCGGCTGGCGTAATGGTTAGAGCTACTACTACTACTAGAACTACTACTACTACTACTACTACTACTACTGAGCCGGCTCCGTGGCATAATGGTTAGAGCGTCGGCCCGGAGTGCAGAAGGTCGTGGGTTCGATCCCTGTTACATGATAGAAATTAACATCCATTAACATGCTTTTATATGTCGATATAAGAGTTAACGTACATTAACCTTGACAATACTGGATAACACGATCACTGCTCTGGGGCATGTGTGGTTGCCCACATCAGAACGGAGGTTAATCTGATAACCTCATAATGTTTTATCTTTTGATATAACTCTGAAAGAAGGCCCATACATCAGCTCAGACCATCCTGCTATTCAAGGCTATTGAACATCCTGGTACAATTTATAAATGCCAATAATATTTAATGCTAACACCCTTGTGAGTTACAATTATTGGTAGTCTTCTTCAATCGCTGTTACGTGCTTCAAAGGTCTTGCGACATCAAGAACTAAACCAGGAAGAATTATTATCCAATTTAATCCTTTAACTTGACACTTGGGTCCAGTTCGTAGTTCAAACCGGACCCATTTGGCTGGATTTATAGACAACCAACAGAAAAAGGAGCAGTCATAAATGGGCCATGTGCAATAGGAAGAAAGTCATGTGGGAAATATATTTTCTCGGAATGGTCAATATTGGCGAATTTTACTTCCGCCAATTTGTCGGATGAGCGGAAAGGAAGTGGTTGCTGATTGGTCAACTGTGAGTCATGTTACTGGAGCTGTCTATGTTCGTTCGTTTAGGTAATTGCTGATGTGGTTTACGATCCCGTGATTGCGACATCCCCAGACCTCTTCGACATGCAGATGTTCTTGTACCATATGAACCAGACACTATGCCCTAGTTGTCCTGCAGTGATAAACATGATGTAGTAAGAGTTTTTCATGAAAGAAATGCCAAATTAGGAATGGGGGAGGGGGGGGAGCATCAAAGTAAATTATGGGAATTTGTAACAGGGTAATATTGGATGCTCCTACAGTTCTCGGCCAGAGAGGTTACCATTTTAGTAAAGTTGGTAGAGCGTAGGACTCGTAATCCAGCAATTCGGGTTCGAATCCCAGGATTGACATGGTTCTCTGACAAACGGCTACATAACTATTCATTTATTTCATCCTTTATTTACTACTGGAAATCAATGAAAAAAATGGATGGGACCACAATTTTCATTCCATTTTGATTGTGTATGGGTAGTATAGATTTTTATAGTAAGCTATAGAATCTAAACCCACCTGGCGTTGTCTCAGTTATTAACTAAGATCAAGACCAGATGCTAGGCAGCAAGTGTTGATAATAGATATTTATTTATTTATTATCAACAAAAAATATTCAAATACTTGTAAATGTATGTAAATTCGTAAAATGTGATATTACGGTCAGAAAGGATTTTATGTAATCTCCGCATTTATGTAAATTACAATTGTACATGGGGTCCGAGGCCTACATATACGAAATAAACTATTATTATTATTATTACTATTATTATTATTAACATGAATACTGATGGTGGACAAACATATATTGACATTTATGTAAACTACAATTGTACATGGGCCCCGAGGCCTACATATACGAAATAAACTATTATTAGTTAAAAAAAACACACAAAAAAACTGTACATGACAGGGTACTCCTTAATGAAATGGTGCAACTCTCAGGTAACTGTAAATCCAACCTTAGCAATGGTGTACACCAGTGAGACGGTTGGAGTCACGGTTACCTTAGAGTTGCACAGTTTCCTACAGGAACGCCCAGATTGTTATGACATGAGTTAGTATGCACTGGGGGGCAATACTCATAAGAAGTACAATCATTGAAGTATTACTCATACAGGATCATGGCTGCACCTGTTTTTCTCATTGCATGGACACGTAGCAAATTAACTGTACATAGTAGCATGAGTATTGAGAACAAATTTAATTAAATTTTGTATTTGTATTAAATTTTATGGACATTTATCACATCAAATTACTTAGAATTGTGTACATACTAGAACAAGTTTAATATAATTTTGTACTTTAATAAAATTTCATGGAAATTTATCCTCATCAAATTACCTTGAATTGTTTACATACATGTGCATCAAATTGAATATAAATGTGTATACTTGTACTTTCTATTTATACTGTAATTGCTTTTTTTAATGGTGAATATGAATATACAGAAGTATTATGAAGTCGTATTAATAAAATTAAATAAATAAATAAATAAAATTAATTAAAATAAATAAATACATTATAATAAATAAAGAAAGAAAGAAATAATAAAATTAATAAAATTAAATAAATAAATAAAATAATAAATAAAATTAATTAAAAGAAATAAAACATAATAAAGAAAGAAAGAAAGAAATAATAAAATAATAAAATAAATATATAAATAAAATTAATTAAAAGAAATAAATACATTATAATAAATAAAGAAAGAAATAAATTTTTAAAAATTAAAAAATTTAAATAAATAAATAATAAATAAAATTAATTAAAATAAATAAATACATTATAATAAATAAATAAAGAAAGAAATAATAAAATAATAAAATAAATATATAAATAAAATTAATTAAAATAAATAAATACATTATAATAAATAAAGAAAGAAATAAATTTTTTAAAATTAAAAAATTAAAATAAATAAATACTAAATAAAATTAATTAAAAGAAATAAATACATTATAAGACATAAATAAATAAATAATAAAATTAATAAAATTAAAGAAATAAAGAAATAAAATTAATTAAAATACATAAATACATTATAATAAATAAATAAAGAAATAAAACTTGAAGTTGAATGTGATATATTCCATTCCATTACCACAAATGCTGTCTCGTACAGTATCGTGCTGGGTGAAATATGACATCGTCACCAACATTGGTCAATTTATTTATCGTCAGATGAGAAACTAATTTCGTTCAACGATACTGCCCTCCGGACAACTTTAGGTTCAAAAGTCAGACGGCAATTTCTCAAAAGCTAATATCAATTATCGGAGCCAGCTCAGTTAGTTCTCGGCAGCAGTCACGTACATTTATTAACATTATTTGATGAAATAATAAGATTTATTTTGAAATCATCGCAATGGGATGCTCGTGAATCTTTTCCTTTTATGATATTATAAGATTAACACTAGTGGATTATCTGGTGTTTACACGGGAGTCAGAACGCCGGGAGCTCGCCAACATTTCACTCGGTAATTATCGCCATGTTTATTGGAGGATGGAGAATTTGTAACCTCCATCCATCAGAATAATTAAAGGTCCACCACCAGGGGTTTGGACATCATTAATCAAAGAGTGACCAGAATATTAACAATGGCGACCTTGCACGTGACCCCTGTAAGAGCAGACGGACTGTGTGGGCAGAGTCTAGACTTTGCAGGAATTTACCATAATCCGCGTTATTTTGTTATGGAAATATGTTTTTATTGTAGGAATAAGAATGATAGATATATGTATATGGCCATAGCATAAGGGAAATTCTAAGTCTGTAGGTATCTTATAAATATGTATAGTTTAGATATACTCAACAAAAATTTTGGTATATAAATTTAGCTTTATATTATTTTAACATTGAAGAATTTCCAAACGTCTACAGGATGCAGGTGCTCTACAATAACTTGCAGACGCATTGGAAGAAGAATGGCACCAGGTACCTCAAGGCGAGTTCTAAATTCCAAAATATTCCAAAATATTGCAAAATATCTGCAGGCCCATAATGAACATTGTAAATGGTTTAGAAATTGTTATTCTGACAATTTGTTGCATGCAGCCCAGTTGTAGTCGTGGTAAATGGACAGTGAAATGATCAGAATTGTACAGAACGTTTCTTGCAGAAAGTTCTTGGCATGCCGTTTGATTAAGTATTATGTATGGCCATCTTAATCTCTTTCAAAACCTATCAATATATATTTCAAGACCAGTCATCAATAATATGTTGACTTGAATATACAGCAAGTTCTATTGTACGCAAATTGTACGTACGTATTGTACGTTTCTCTACAATACATTATTCAGATTCATTGTTTAATTCCTGAAAATCCTTCACTCTATTTCCTCTAGTTTATTAACTCTTTGCATGCTGGAAGCAACCAGGGATACCCTAAAGACCAGTGTGTGGCTAATACAGCATGGAGAGGGTTAATGATATGAACATTCATGGATCCATAAGGTTTTCTGGTCCTATGTTGGGGCGGGTGGTAGCACAGTGGTAGAACATTGGACTTCGAAGCCAAAGGTTCCAGGTTCAAATTCCGCCCCAGGGCCCCGCCAATGTTCGCGATAGTTACCTTTATGATGCGATGTTGATAGTATGTAATGTTCTGTAGAGTGGCAATGCAGTTGTCATCCTTGCCTTGGTCTTGTCAGTACCAGCCGGTGCTCACAGGTTTACTGCAACATTCAGCGCTATGGATGTTGTGGGTTTCCTC